>CATIWR010590032.1:0-12264 GCA_949677035.1 Omphalea diandra
ATCTATATATATATATATATATATATATATATATATATATATATATATATATATATATATATATATATATATATATAATTGAGCTTGATTTAATAATTTATCAATTATCAAGTTAAGAATTTATTTGAGATAAAATGTTACTAATTATCAACTTAATTATTTTAATACATAAGAAAATAAGATATTTATTAATTTTTCATGTAAAATTACTTAATTCAAATGACTAGAAACGAAAATAAAAATTTATTAAGAGAAATTACAAAAATAAATAATTAAAAAATAATTTTACATATTGTTATCTTAAAATAAGTGTTATTTATTTAATCATATATTTTAGAATAAATATTTTAATTTTATTAATATTTAAACACTATTCTATTAGACGACACCTCATTTAAACAAAATGTCTTCTCGTGTGACGTGCATTTTAATCAAAGGCAGTCGTTCGACGACGAAACAGCAGCGCCGCTTGATCACACAATTACACCTTACCTAAACAAAAGGCAGAAAACTTGCCTACAAAAATACCCGCCTTTAAAAATCGCATGATTTGCATTTTTTTGTTTTCAACTCCAAGATTGTAGCTACTCCATTCTGCATCATCTGTTCATCATTTGATACTGAAATTTAGATTTTTAATTGGTTTCAAAATGTTGGCGATCATGGATTCAGTGATAATGAATGTGTTGACGTAGATTGGGATAATCTTGGATTTGGACTCATGCCAACGGATTACATGTACATGATGGAATGTTCTAAAGATGGAAACTTTGAACAAGGAACACTTACTCACTACGCAAATATAGAACTGAGCCCTTGTGCAGGAGTCTTGAATTATGGGCAGGCATGCAAACTTTATTTCAACTTTCATCAATTTGCCAAATTAATTTAACGATTGCGCTGATTAACGTACTAAACAATTTAGTAAATATCTGTTTAGGGACTGTTTGAAGGCACAAAAACTTATAGAAAAGAAGATGGAGGCCTTCTTCTATTTCGTCTCGATCAAAATGCCATCCGAATGAAGCTTGGAGCTGAAAGAATGTGCATGCCGTCTCCTTCCATTGATCAATTTGTCGATGCAGTAAAACAAACTACGCTTGCTAACAAGCGTTGGGTGATCATCTTCTCTCCTTTCTTGAAAGATATTAATGTTTAAAAGTATTCTGGATTTGGCATTATAATTAACTTGATGCTATGCTGTTATCAGATTCCTCCTCCAGGGAAAGGAACTTTATACATTAGACCATTGCTGATGGGCACTGGTCCTGTCTTGGGTTTGGCACCATCACCTGAATATACATTCCTCATTTATGCTTCTCCCGTTGGCAATTAATTCAAGGAGGGCTTTGCACCCTTGAATTTATATGTTGAGGAAGAGTACCATCGTGCATCTCTCGGTGGAGCTGGAGGAGTAAAAACAATCAGCAATTATGCCCTAGTAAGTTACTTGCTGTCATGTTAGTTATTTGTGAAGAATTTATCTGATACCAGCTATTAGCTTGTCCTGAAATTTCCTTCAACTTTTAGGTTTTGAAAGCAATTACCAGAGCAAAGAGCAAGGGATTTTCTGATGTCTTGTATCTTGATTTCTGTGAATAAAAAAATATTTGGAGAAAGTGTCTTCTTGCAACGTTTTTATTGTCAAGGTACTTTCTTATACTATTTCCTGTTCTTCTAGTCTTAAAAAATATCATTTAACCAGCCCTTCTGTGTCTATTTTCAATCCTATCAGGGTAATAGGGGTCACTCGAAAAAGCATCATAAAAATTGCTCAAGATTATGGCTACCAGATGACAGTCTTATACCTCTTAAATTAAGAAAAAATGAGCCTAGTCACCAAGATCAAATAAATTAGGCCTTTTCCCATCTCCTCTCTGCATACATTCTGACAATGTTGTCAGGTTGAGGAACGCGTTATTCCGGTGGATGAATTGGTCAATGCTGATGAACTTTTTTGCACTGGTACTGGTACTGCTGTAGTCATTGCCTCTGTTGGCAGTATTACGTATCAAAACCAAAGGTAACTAATAGTAGTCAATTGTACTTTACCTTGCAGCTAGCTATCAGACATTAATTTTCAAGACAAAGTCCTGACATTAAAGGCAAAAAAGAATAACTCTTTCACATTTGTGTTAATAAAACCATTTCATCATATATGCAGAATCGAATACAGAACGGGTGCTACCTCTGTATCCCAGAAGCTGTACTCAACTCTCGGAGGAATCCAGATGGGTCTGATAGAGGACAAGAAGGGATGGACTATTGAAATAGAGTAAGCTTGTTGCGATGGCCAAAACATGTAAAACCACTGCTTGTCAATATGTAGGAGAATAAACTTGCAGTGCTATAGCAAACTTTCCCATCAGATATATTTTTGTCGGCACTAAAACAAGTGTTTCGCAATGCGAAATTCTGCTTAATGGAAATGGTGATTGAAAAACATGAATTTCACACTTGATTGCTATTAGATTGATGCATTGGGATTGCGTATGTGGTTAGTCCTAAACATTAGAGCTGGAGCTAACAAAATGCTGCCTATTGTTCCATTTCATCAAAGAAATTTATAATGTGTGTAGCTATCCTCTCCGTGCTATCAGTTGCCCACTTCCCATATTTTTCATCCAGAATGCTGTCTTGGGAGGCTCAACCCCCTATCTTATCCAAAAAGCTCTTATATTAGACATCTGACTCAGTAATACATTGCATATATAGGCTTAGCAGAGGCATCAATAATATCACCCGTAACTCTGAATTTACGGAGATACCAGAACAAATGTCAAAACCCATTATTATTCCAAATTTTCCCATTTCCTTCATTTTCCTTTCACTTTTCACAAAACTCTTATCAGCTGTGCTGGTAGTTCCTAGAGAGGACTATATATATCTATTTCTCTACTTTTCCTATCTTTGTTCTTTTCTTCTTTGATAATGGCTACCTTTGGCTTTGCCTTATCCATGCGTTATTGCAATAGTCCAAAAAGCAATTGTGTCTTCCAATATTAGCACAAGCTGGAAAGACAAACAATGAGCAGAACCTAGGATGTGATCAGGTGAGCATAAGGCCAACAAATTTGGAACCTAGGAATAATTGTGTCCCGTCATCTTCATCATGTTGCTTTTTAATTTCCTCCACCACCATTACTAATTGGGGTCACTTTCAGATAATGTATCTATTAAGTTTCAAATAAAATTTCACTTTAAATTGACTCGACTCGTGTCATTAACTAGTACCATTGCTTTTTAATTTTTTACTTTAAAGTTCACAAATTTTCATTTTTATCGTGAGTTTGGTAAATGTTAATTACTTAGCATTTTATTTCGTTATGTACTCGCGTAATTTTTCTAACCAGCTAGAAATAAATCTACAATTCATTTTTGAATTATTTGCCCAAAAAGATAAATTAGATGAGTATTATAAAAATCTTTAACCTTTCGATATGATAACATATAAATATGACATTATAGATATATACACAACATAAAAATGTGACATTATACACAAACAACGCTGGGCAGAATTAATTTTCAATTATTATTTTTAGAATCAATTTAGATTAAATCATTTCAAATTGTAAATAGATCATGTTATATTATTTGTCAAGAGATATAAAAGTTTTGAATCTAGTTACTCATAATTTTAATATTTTAAACAAAAATTGAATTTTATAATTTAAAAAATTTTAACATAGTTTTAGTTATGTTAGATAATTTCAAATCAAATTATTTGTTTGAACCTATTTAAGCAGGTCTATAAATTAAGTTTAGTCTGAAAATATTTAATTCATTTCAACTTTAAATTGATTTAAGATTTTTTTTTCGTGAATGAGGACAAATTAAATTTTAAATTGGATATCCTTTTCAAAGAAAAATAAATTGAATAAAAAAACCATCACCTCTATAAATATGTTTTTGCAAATGATCTACCTCCTTGATCATCCAATTTGTCAATAACATCTACGAGTATGAAATCGGCATTAAAAAAAATAAAATCTTGTTGAGGTGGCAAATGGGTCGGATTAAGTTGTTTTTAGGTCAAATCATTTATGGACATAAGTTTTTGAGTTGAGTTGAGTCCGGATCATCTGAATTTTAGTGGGTTCTAATCACTCATCTGGTCTGCACACATAAAAGATTTTAAGTAAGATTTGGGCTTAATCTTAAATTTAATATTTTAGGTCGAGTCAGATCATTTATCATTTAATTTTAAAATGTCTATTTGAATTTTTTTTTTATCATTTAGACAATATTTTCTCATAATTACTTGAGAGAGAATAAATAATTTTCTTGTAAAAAATTATTTTTAGCAAGATAGATTTTATATAAAATGAAATTTAAATAAAATTTTTTAAAATTTATTTAAATGCTTAATAAATTATATATAATTTATTTTTTTAAGCAAATGACTATGTATAATGAAAACAATTAATTAAGTTCACATAAAATTATATTCAATTAATTTACAAACAAACATATAATGTTCAATGATAAAAAATCATTTATTATAAAAAATTTTGTGTATTATGATAAAAATTTGTGTGATAAAATTAAATTTGTCCTAATATGTGATTTTATGGCTACAAAAATTAAATTTATTACAATTATTACAAAAAAATAAGTAAAATTGTGATAATTTCTTTTACATATTAAATCAATTAAAAACTTATAGTAAAAATTTAGCTTAATTACTTAAAAATTCAAACATTTATGTTATTTTAAATTGTGTCAAAAACTTTTAATTGTGTCAATTACACTGTAATTTGACAAATTGATTTTAATTATATCACAAGTCAAAAACGAAATTTAGTAAAATGCATTTAGACTTGTTTAACTTTTATATTTTTTCAACTAGTTTAATTAAACTAAAAATTAAGTTTACGACTTAATTAATATACTACTTTTATTTTTATTCAATTTAATCTGATTTTTACTTATTAAATTTATTATATACTTTTGTCTAATGAATTTCAATTTTATATTTAAATTAAAATTTTAAAATTTAAAGTTATAATTCATAAAATCTCTCAATCTCTAATTTTTTTAAAAAAATTTCTCTCAATCTTCTTAAAAAAATTAATTTTATATTTTAGATAATAAAATTTTAAACAATTCAAATAAAAAACTTCTAAGAAATATTTAAAACATTAACCACATGAGTTTGATTAAGATGAAATTTTTATTTTTTATTCAATTTAATCTCATTTTTGCTTCATTAAATTTATTTTACATTTTTAGATGATGAATTTTAGTTTTATATTTAATTTAAAAAATAAAAAATTTAAATTTATAATTTATAAAATCACTCAATCTCTTCTTAAAAAATTTAATTATTATATTTTAAATAACAGTTATTTAAACTATTTAAATAATATTTTAAAAAATTATTTACATAAACTTAACTAAGATGATACTTTTATTTTATATTCAATTTAATCTTTTTTTACTTAAATAAATTTATTATATACTTTTATATGAAAATTTTTAGTTTTATATTTAAATCTACAAATTTTTAAGTTTTAAATTTATAATTCATAAAATCTCTAAATATCACATTTGAAAAAATTTTCTCCCATCTCTCCTTAAAAATTTAATTTTATATTTTAAGTAATAAATTATTTAAAAAACTCTAAAAAATATTTAAAAATTTAATTACATGAGTTTACTTGAGATGATACTTTTATTTTCATTCAATTTAATCTCATTTTTTAATTAATTAAATTTATTATATATTTTTATTCGATAATTTTATATTTAAATTTAAAAAAACTAAAAATTTTGAAGTTTAAATTTTAAATTTCTCAATCTCTCATTTTAAAAAAAACTCTTTCATTCTCTCTTTAAAAAAATTGATTTGCATATTTTAAATATTAAATTATTAAAACCATTTAAAATAAATATCTTAAGAAATTTTTAAAAAATCAATTACAAGGCAAGAATTTGAACATTCTCAAAAAAATTATCCTTAAAATAAAAATTAAGAATTTATTAATTTATTATTTAAATTTATAAAAATAAAAAGTTAATTTTAAAACATAAAATTAGTGTGAAAGTATTTAGTTTTCACCTAAATTAAAAATAAAATTTAGATATTTTTGAGAAAAATATTTAAATTGAGTAAAAAAAAAATTATATTAGTAAGATTTAAACTTAATTTTAAATTTAATTGAACTAATTGAAAAAATATAAAAGTCAATTGAAGCTAAATATACACTTTATTAAATGTTGATTTTGACTTAAGATATAATGGAACCTAATTCATCAAATTATGGTGTAATTAACTCAATTAAAAACTTTAGATATAATTGAAAATTCATGAAAAAAATTTGAATTTTCTTTATCATTAAACCCACCAATTTCAATTCAAATTTTTATCAAAATAAATAAATATATAAGATAGATTATGACTTGTACTCTTTCATTATATTATTTTGTCGTAATATAATATCTACCAAATTATATAAGGAGAAGTAATATTGTTATAATAATATTTGTCACTGTATTAAATAATTTAAAAATTAAGATAAAATTATTTTATCATAATAAATAATTTTTATTATTACGAATAATTTATCACAATAAATAATAAATTATAATTTAGACACATAAAAATACAATAAAATTAATAATATAAGATTGTATTATATTTTAAATAAAATATCAAAGTTAAATTTAAATTTAATTAAATAAATATAAATATTTTTGAAATAAATTTCTTTCTTTTTTATTCTAATTATTCTATTTTTTATAAATAATAAAATTTTTTATATTATCATCAAATCATGTATTGACAACCCAACTCAATTCAAAATTTTTTAGATTACTTCGAGTTTGTTTTGAGTTAATATTAGACTTGTATCGTCCTTTTTTGGATGAATCTGAGTTGTCGGATCATTTTGAATTTATTCTACTATCGTTTCGAATCTATTCTAGGCTTAGATCAGATTTGAATAGTCCTTTTTTGAATGAATTAATGGAATAAAAAACTGTCAGGTCTACTGTGACATGATGAAAAATGTGATTGCAGCGAGCTATGGAAATCTTGAGTTCCGTCCAATGGTTGAAGTCTAATCCTACAAGAAAAGGAGGTGGATGATCGATATCTGTACAATTTCCACGGAGGGTCTGATTTGATGAACGTGTACATGCATATCCAAAATGTGGAATCTTTCTTCTTTTATTATATTTTTTAGAAGATTGCTACATATATTTTTATATTATTTCTTATTTAACTTTTCTTTATTTATTTTTATTTTATTTTTTAAAATTTTCTATATTTGAAGAATAACAATAATACTATTTAAATTATGTTGTAGAATATAAAAAAATAATAATAAAGAGAAAGTATACCACACCCTATTTTTTATTATTCTCTCCTTGATTTGAACATTCAAAAAGTTACCTAGCTTCTATTATATAATTTTTTTATTGTCCGTTTGATTTCAACATTCAAAATGTAACTGGCTTTCACTTATTTTTACTAAAATTATTTATTTTCTATTTTAAGAAAATTTGTTAATTATTTAATTTTATCTAATAAAAGTTATGCGACAAATTTTTTTATTTTTTGTAAAATTTAAAATTACATTTTATTTAAATTTTTGGTATATTTTAAATTTTTGAATATTATTTTGAGATTGTTATATTTTATTTTGAATGATTTATTTTATTTTTATCTCAAGAAGATCATATAATAAATTTTTAGTCTCTTTAAGGCTTAAAAATGATACAAAATCACTAAAAAAAAAATCTCAAAATCTCAAAATGATATACAAGAATCTAACATATACTAAAAAATCAAAAAAAAATCTAATTTTAAATTTAAAATAAAATGATAAATAATTATGCGACTTTCTTAAAATAAATTTAAAAATTAAATAATTTTTTTAAAATAAAAATAACTAATTTTAACAAAAATAAGTACAAAATAAATTTCCATAAATGAAATGAACCTTCCAAAACATGTAATATTATGACCTAAAATACTAATATAATCAATTCTCAACATTATTGATAACTGCATATTGATATATTCAAAATTATGGTTTTATTTCACTATGAATCTTCTTAAATAACTCTACATATTTATCACTTATGGAGATGTCTGTCAGATATGATATTATAGCGTGATATAGATTGCAATTGATATAGTATGCTAAAGTAAATTTGAAATATGATATTTAATAATATATTATCATATATTACTAAATAATTAATTTTAAATTACTAAGACTTAAAAATAAAAATAAAAACTTCATAAAACTTAAAAAAATAAAAATAAAAACCTCACTAAAAGAGATAAAATAACAAATCTAAAATAAAATTTTTAAAAGACAGACAAAATAAAATAAAAACTAACAAATAAGATAAAATAAACCACTTTATTAAAGAAAATGAAGAGAAAATAACTTGTTGCCGGTAAAATATATCAATAATAACCTTTAAACATTAAAATAGAAAATTTGTTGTAAGAGAAAAGAAATACGATTAGAATTTGATATTGATTTTTTTAAGCATGGATTTTAGCCAAGTTTCCACAACATGTAATGTTGATACTTAATATGCTATAATTTATTATGATTCAATTAGAAAAAGTCCTTAACTACATTTCATTATCCATATTGAAACTAGATGAATTATTGAATGATTTTTTTTAAGAAAATAGTTTATATCATTCAATAAACTTGATGTATACAAATGTAACTTATAAACATATGAAATTATTTAAAATATGAAAAATAAATATTATATTGCTATGAGAAGGTATATTATTTGCTTCTATCAATTTGTCCAATAATATGGTATGAGAATTTTTATAATACCTGAAGGATATTGATTTATTTAATTATTAATGTAAACTTGCACACACACACATATATATATATATATACACACACCAATTTCTCGAATAATCTTTCCTCAACACGCATAGACGCACTAGCACATTGCACTATGTGGATTAATGGTTTGATAAGATAGCAGTATAGTTGTAGCTTAATTCAACAATCAATATCGAATGCAAGAAACACGAAATTTAAAAGTGGATTAAAAATTGACACCATACCAATAATTTTTAGATTAAATATTATTATATCTCTAAGATTTACTCTAATAGAAATACATGTCAGCAAGCTATGATAGTGTGATCTAATTTTTTTTTTTAACTTTGTTTTCTACAAATTAGTCTATATAATTCAGCTGTTTTGGAGGTTCTCAATGGCATTCAGGCTTCGTCTCATATGATATATGAATAGGTTTCTCATTGCCCCCATTCACTTTGGATGAGGTAAAAAAAAGTCCTCCTCAATGTATACCTAGGTATGTGCAAATGATTGATTCGGTTAATTTAGTTTAATTTTTTTTATTAAAATTAGTTAAATCAAATTTTTTATTTTTCTAACAAAATTGAACTAAAATTTTTGAGAAAATTTATTTAACCGAACTTTACAAATATACGAATCAAACTGAACTTATAAAATTTCAGTTTAATTTGATTTTATTTAACTAAATTACATATATTTTAAATTTAGTTGGTTTAATTTGATCTGATTTAATAATAATTTCAGTTTTTTCAGTTTTTTGTATAAAAATTGAACCAAAAACTGAAAAGTTTTAAAATAAAAATTGAACCAAATTGATTTTTATTAAGAAACTAAACTGAGCTGAACTGAACTAAATTCAATTGGTTTTTTTCATTTCATCCGGTTTTTGCTCACCCCTGTATATACCTGACAAAAGCTTAAAGGCTCGATGGAATACCAACATTATTTTTTTAGTGTTGTTGGAGGGTGGTGGGCCTCAATGTTTTTAAAGCTTGCTTGGGTATTCTCAATGATGGATATGAGTTGAATCAGTGAAACTCTACGCTTATCACTCTCATTCCAAAGATTCTAAATCCTCAAGCAGTGAAGAATTACTGCCTAAAATGCTATATAAAATAGTTGCATATGCCATTGCCAATCTTCTTTGGTTAGTTTGCATGAGCTTGTGGACAATACACAGTGTGCTTTTATTTCAGAGCAATAAATTATTAATAATGTCATGTTGGGTTTTGAACGTATACACTAGTTGAGACAATGTTATTGAAGTTATAGAGATTTTATCACCCTAAAATTAGATATAAGCAAGGCATATGATCAGATTGAATAGAAGTTCTTGGAAAGAGTCATGCGCCAAATGGGTTTTCATCGGAATTGGATTTCCTGGATTATGAGGTGCATTAGTTCAATTTCCTACACTTTTTTATCTAATGGTGAGACCATTGGTACCTTGATACCTTTTCAGAGGCTTAGACAAGCTGATCCTTTAACCTTATTCTTATTTGTATTATGTGCTCGAGGCCTTTCTTTTGTGTTAATGGATACGAGTCAATTAGTGTCAGTTTCGTGGGATTAAAATTACTGGTGCTAGTCCTATGATTTTCTATTTATTTTTTACAAATGACAATCTGATCTTCTTGTAAATAATGAGAAGAAGAAAATAGTTTGAAGAATTTTGAAAAATATGTATATATGATAAAGGCAGAGAACCAGCCTTATATACAACCCTACTTTCCTTATATACAACCCTATAATTAGGCCAATAATTAAGCCTATAATTAAACATATAATTAAGCCTATAATCAAACCTATAATTAACCATATAATTATGATAATTATTACAATTAAAAGATAAACACTAAATAAGAAATTTACAGTACAAGATATAAAAATATCCATATGATTAACAGCCCCCCTCAAGCGAAGCATCAGATGATCGTAGGCGAAGCTTGCGCAAATGTGATGAAAAAAAATCTGGCCCAATAGTTTTGACAATATATCCGCAATTTGATCTGAACTTTTAGTGAACCGAATTTGGACAATGCCTTATTGTATTTGATCCCGAACAAAGTGGTAATCAATATGAATATTTTTATTTGGGGTAGAAGATCCAGCTGGAAATGATCAAATCAAACAATCAAGAACCAAATTCATGAAAATTTGACTTTTCCAATAGAGTAATAATTTTTGAAGGATAACTTAGATCAAAGCGGAGAAAGAAAAGGATATCTGTGAACAATAAAGGAACAGAGAATTGGAGAAATGATATGCAAAGGAAGGTAAAGGAAGAGAGAGGAATAATAAGGATGAGAAGAGGAATTTCCAAGGCAGAAGCCATTATCATGAGGAAGAAGAATTCAAAAGAGAGAGGATTGGCTTAGAGAGAGAGAGAGAAGGAAGAGATAGAAAGAGGTCATTTTTGCGGAGTTCTTGAAGTTCGATATGCAATTGGAGTTGACGATTCATGGAAATTGCACCAAAGGTATTGGATAGAGCTTGCCAAACAACAAAAGAAGAATTAAGGCCAATAATGAAAGGGTACACCTCTTCATTTAAGGATGTCAGAAGCCATGATTGAAGGAGCTGGTCTTTTTTTGAAACAATCCACAAATTCTGGATTTGGTTTTAGAGTGAGATCTGTATCTGAAGTAAAGATGGTTTTAGCAGGTGATGGTTTTATTCTATCAATGAAACCGTGCAAATCTTGAAAGTTTAAGATAGGGCTGAATTGAGTTTTCCACGCAAGATAGTTAGTGGAATTCCATTTAATAGAGAAGAAAGAAGAAGAATTGATGGACGAATTAAAGGAGGAAGAACACGATGAAGAGACAGGAACAAGAGCCATATTGGATCCACGCAAGATAGTTAGTGAAATTCAATTTAATAGAGGAGGAAGAAGAAGAATTGATGGACGAATTAGAGGAGGAAGAAGACGATGAAGAGAGAGGAACAAGTGCATATTGGATCAAAGATAAACAATTCTACCAAAAGCCTGGACTTATGGATAGAGACCCAAAGATCTCCTTATGTTATAGTCATATACTCAATCCACCACGCTCCACAACTTTTCTTTCACTAGGCAGGGACTTGGCACCTCTTTGAGGATTCCGTGGATTGAACCCATGACCAGAGAACACAAGGGAGGCTCTGATACCATGTAAATAATGGGAAGAAGAAAAGAGTTTGAAGAATTTTGGAAAATATGTGTATTTGATAAAAGTAGAGAACTGGTCTTATATACAGACCTACTTTCATTGTATACAAGCCTATAATTAGGCCAAAATGTAAGGCAATTATCAAGCCTATAATCAAACCTATAATTAAGCTAAATCAAGCCTATAATTGAGCTAAAATTAAGATAATTACTACAATTAGAAGATAAACATTAAATAAGGAATTTATAGTACAAGACCTAAAAATATCCATATCAATAACACAAAACATTGTA
>CATIWR010590122.1:0-13402 GCA_949677035.1 Omphalea diandra
TATATATATATATATATATATATATATATATATATATGTCGGTTAACAATTCACTGAGTCCAATTTTTATTTTCTTAAAGGTTGTGAATCTTTCGAATAGTGAACATAATAGCAAGGAACGTAGTGCTCAACTCAATTCCAAATATATAATTATAAGTCTCTCAATTCTAAATATATAAATTATAATAAATAAACAAATAAATAACTTTAAACTTAATGGTATAGCTTCTATAAAATTAAATGCAACAAATTTTCTCATCATTCACTATATATTATAGTGAAATTTTATTAATCAATATATCTAATTAACTCTAATATCACTTTCAATTTTAACTGAATGTTTGTCATTTATCAAATAATTGTATTGATAATATAATATTGTTACTAAATAATAATATAATATATTTTATTATATTGTATGATAAGTAATTTAATAATCCAGTATTTAGTTTTTTTAACTAATCTAAAAGATATAAAAAAAAATAGATACTATAGAAATTTTGTAATATAAAAATAATTTAACAAGTTTAACAATATAGAAAAACATTTTCATGCCGACCTTTTTTAAGTTTTAACAATAATAAAATTTATTTTTATATAATAAAAAATTTAAAGAAAAAGCTAATAAAAAAGTAGACCTACGAATTTCTTTAATTTTATCAAAAAATTATATTATTATTAAAATTTATTATCTTAATTTAATTATAACTCTTTATATTTGCTATGTTATTTATTTAAAAAGTCTAGTTATATATTTTTTTATAAAATAATATATTATAAAATTCTAAAAAAATTAATTGTCATTTGTATATCATTTTTAATTAATTATTATTTAATAAAATAAATATTAAATTTATTTATAATTTATATCATAATTATATTGTATAATGTATATGTTCATAATTAATTTTATAAAATTTTTGTACTATAATTTATGTAATGCGAAAATTAGCTAATTAGTTTGGTGAAAATTATGAAAGGAAAGAGTTATATAATTTTGTATAGTGTTGCACATGGTGCTCCGTTCCATAATTTTATTTTTGGTACATTGAAGATTTTTATCAGTGCAGCTATTACTAAGCTTATATGCTTCATTAGAGCTGGCTTCCATGTTTTAGGCTGTCTTAGGGCCACTATTTAACTTTCCCAAATCTAATTTAATTTTTGAAAAATCTGTTTCATATGATACCAGGGAGAAAATTTTCTCCTATCTATAAACGCAACAAATGAAGATTGGGACTAACTATCTGGGTATTTCTACACTTTGGGGTTGCAGCAAACAGACCACATTCAAATACATCATTGATAAAACGAAGAGGAAAATTAGAAATTGGAGCCATAAATTTTTACCCATAGGGGACAAAGATGTTATGATCAGGTATGTGCTCACTGCCCTCAACTTATACTATGTCTTGCTTTTTGCTTCCCAAGGAAATTGCAATGAGCTTAGCTCTATTATAGCTAGATTCTGAAGATCTCAAAACACTGAAGTTAACAAACTTTGTCTACATAGTTGGGATGCACTATCTACTCCCAAATGCGTTGGGGTTTTGGTTACAGGAACCTATATGAATTTGACCTAGCTTTATTAGCAAAACAAGCATGGAAATTGATCACTCAACCAGAATCTACCAGGGCTAAAATGATTAAGGCTGTTTACTTCCCTCACCAAACTTTTTGGAAGCTTTACCAGGGCGTAGACCTTCTTGGAGTTGAAGGAGCTTATTTCCAGTTAGGGAGATACTAAAATTGGGTAGAATTAGGCAAATTAATAATGGAAAGTCAACATTTAATTTGGGAAAACTATGGATCCCTTCTCTGCCCAACTTCAGTCTGTCATCCCTTCTGTCTGAGCAGTGTAATGCCATCAAGGTTTGTGATCTCTTGAGACAGGAAAATTAGGATTGTTTTGCTTTAAAATCACATGTCTCTAACAAGGAAAGGGCAACCATTTAAATAACTCCTATGGGCAACCTTAATGAACTAGATAAATGGATTCGGTACCCTAATGTATGTGGCAAATACTCAATTATGTTTGCTTATTTCCTTCTCAAAGAAAGGTCTCTCGATCTTAAGGCCACAACTTCTTCTTCCTGCAACAATAGCAGTACCTTCTAAAAGTTTATTTGGAGTATCAGTTTGCCCCCTAAAATCAAAATTTTCCTTTGGAGAGCCAAATAGCATTGTAGTAGGCAGGTTCTTACTGCTAGAAGTGTCCAAACTTCCCCATTTGTCCTTGTTGTAGGGAGGGAGGGAAGTTGGTAAAACACTTATTCCATCTCTGCCCTATTGTGGCTAAAGTTTGGTTTACCTCTATCTTACATTATGTACCAAACGTACCACCTTCAATTTTCGATTGGGAATGGTGGACAACTTTAATCACTAGTTGGAGATATGCCGGGACTAGGATTGGCTTCTTACTGTGGGTCACCTAGAATGCAAGAAATGGCATCCTTGTTCATAGTAGTGATTTGGACCTCATTGTTGTTGCTACTAAAGGGGATCATTTAGCTAATAAGTTTGTGGCAGTTACCTATAATCCTCCTTTATCTAATGTATATTAATCTTTTTTGTAGGAAGATAACCATGCCCATAACATTCTCTTTACCATCCATATATCTTGCAAGTTTGATGTATCTTGGAAACCAAGTAACTATTGTTGTCCTAATAACTAACAGGAGGAAGACTATTATTAATGGGCTAACATGCTTAAAACAGATGACCTCCAAGCTTGTTGTTGATGCCATGGCCTGCTCTCTAGCCCTTCAGCTTGCTAAAGACATCAGTTTAGACTCTTTTATTATCTTTTTTGAGAATAGAACTAATGTCAATTGTACTAAATTTTATTCAAATTTTATTCCATGGGAGATTATGGATAGCATCTCTCAAGTAAGGGAAAGACTTTCCGTTTTCAATTCTGTAGGTGTTAGAGCCGTAAAAAAGGCTCACAATATGCCAGTTAGATGGCTGTCTAAAATGCTCATCAAGGAAAGTCTATCTTTTGCTTAGATCTTAAACCCTCCTCCTAGTTTTGTTTCTCTCATAGATTGTAATTTGTGGCCTTTTTAATGAATTTCCCTTTGACAAAAAAAAAAAAAAAAAAAAAAAAGGGCTACCACTACAATTTTTATTTGCAATTTTATTACATCAAATGAGCTAGGCCCAAAAGAAAAGGCCATACATAAAATAAATTTATTTGTTGTTATTATGTTATTATGTCTGATAAAATAATAAAAAATAAGTTATTTTTTATTTTAGAGTGAACAACAATTAATAATTATATTTTAAAAATAAAATTAATTATATATAATACTATTAAATTTAGTTATTGCATCATATGGGATTATTGCTTTACTGTAATAAGGTGGATAGATTGCACATCCACGCTTTAAAATTCCCATCGATTTGACAGACTACTCAACATATGACATTAAAAAAGAAACTCAATTGGCCTAACTATTAAAAGAAACATCTCTTATTTTTTAGGACGAAGCATTAATGAGTCACAGACATTGTTTTGAAACAGTTAATAAATAGCTAAAAGATATACTCAACACCGATGATTGTGGTAAATTAGAAATACCATTTGGCGGTATCCTTGTTTTACTCAGTGGTGACTTCTAACAAATCTTGCCTATTGTTAACAAAGGAACAAAAGACAATCATAAATGCATCACTAACATGATAGTACTTATGGAGACAAGCTCATGTGTTCTCCTCAAATAAATATGCGACTACAAAAGTAACTTGCCTTCTAACAAGCAAGGTGATAACCAAGATTTTGTTGAATGGCTTTTATTTGTTAGAGATAGCATGACCAATTCGATTTCAATACCTATGTTGATGATGAAAATAATTGGACACAAATTGATGCAAATCAAGTAGCCAAGAGTAGAGATCCATTAACAATGTCTCAAAGGTCAATTACAAGGGCAAAGACAAAAAGGTTCAAGGGTGTCATTCAAGGTGCAATGCAAGAATTATGGAATAATATTTTCACTATTGAAGATTGCAAGGATTTGGGTCAAATATTGTGAAATAATATTTCCACTATTGAAAATTGTAAGGATTTATAATATTTCCACTATTAAAGATTGCAAAGATTTGGGTCAAATTTTGGGATTAAATGGTTTGAGTTTTCTTATTTAAATTTGTGACTATTTGGGAGTTAATTCAAGTTTTCCTATTTATATTTATATTTATTTAGGAGTTTAACTTTTATTTGTTCTCCTATTTTGTTAGTTTAACTTTTATTTGTTCTCTTATTTTGTTTGGGATGTAACCCTAGGGATTATATATATATATATATTGTATCACACTTATCAAAAGGACAGTTGATTTTTTTTCCTACAAAAGCTTTGTACTTTTGAGATTAATTCTCAATTTTGATTCTTGCAAAGAATCGCTTTGAATAATCATGGCCAATTATTTTGATTCGTTCACAATATATCAAGGTCCTTTGGCACATATTCGCCTTTGGATTGAGATTTTTTCCTTGTTCGAACTTGATCTGGCTTTCTGAGGGAGTCGCTCCCAAGCAAAAAGTTATTGGGTATCAAGACAGTTCACTTGGAGTTCGCATCACAAATTCCATTTGATCTATTATTATCTGAGTGTAATGATCAAAGTGATGCTATAATTAGTTTAATTTATGCTGACCTTTCAAGTTAATACAAAAATATTAAATATTTAAGCCAATGCTCCATATTCACTCCAAAAAATGATATTGTCAATATAATCAATGCGAAGATATTAGATTTATTACTAGAATAATCAAAGAGTTAATATAGTTTCGATTCAATTTGTAAAACATATGCAGTTATTGATGAATTATAAACACTTTACCCATTTAAGTTTTTGAATTCCTTGGAGTTTAATGGATTTCTGACATAGAAATTAAAACTAAAAAAAATGTGCTTCAATTGTTCTTCTTCATAATATCGACCCAAGTGTTGGACTATGTAGTGGTACATGATTACTAATTAATGAATTAGGTAACCATGTGATTAAAGCAACAATCATCTCAGGAACTCATGTAGGCAATCGGGTACTCATGCTATGAATCAGGCTAACCATGTCGAAAAAAGGTGGCAATTCATTCTTAAGTGCAGACAATTCCCAGTTAAAGTATGTTATCATATGACGATAAACAAGAGCCAAGGTCAAACCTTAAAATACGTTGGGTTATATCTGCATGAGCTTGTTTTTAGTCATGGTCAATTTTAGATTGCTCTTTCTCGCATAACATCATATGAGTGCATTTTAATAGCTATACGAAAGGCAAAATCTTCTAAAATCTCAAAGCATAAGTCATATGTGAAAAATATTATTTATAAAGAAATATCCACCAATATATCTTGCTAATTTCCAGTATTACAAGTTGTGAATTGTATATTATATATACATTAGCATATTGATTTTATCCATTTTTCATCAAAGCCAAGGCAATTTACACATTGCTCTTCATCACATTAAACTGCACAAGGATATTTTAACATTTATACACCAAATGAAATCTTATGGAAACCCAAAGCATAATTTGTATATGAAAAATATTTTTTATAAAGAAATATTCATCGATTTGTCTTGTTGATTTCCACATATTACAAGCTATGAATTCTATATTATATACATTAGCATATTGATTTGATGTACCCCTCATAAAACATACTTATTCTACATTTGTAGGAATGTCTTATTCTTTGCTTGCGTCCTTGACTATAGAAATAAACAAATGGCCGAATCAACACTTATGTTGCCAGAACATGGGATTTTTTTAGTCTTTTCAGTCCCAATGAATTATTCAGCTTTGACTTTCTTCTTATCGATGATGAGGTAATATTATATGCATTGGACATTGTTAAATTGCACTTCGTATTAATACTTTTTATTCTTTACACCATCTAACATTATTAAGCAATATATTTTCCAGGGAACAACGATACAAGGATTTGTTCGAAAAGTAAATGTGTAATGCTTCAAACCTTTGCTTATTGAGGGGCAAATTTACCATATTTTCGGGTTCAAAGTTTTAGAATCAAAGAAAAACTACAAGATTAGCCCTCACCCATTTTGCCTCAAGTTACCTTATAATGCATTTATTTTAAAAAAAAATGATCTTGATGATGGCACAATTCCTTTCCATGAACTCTCATTCATCAAATTCTCCAATGTGATAGCTCACATCAGCGATGATACCTTCTTGATTGGTACATCTAGCAATGTTCACATACTTCCAATTTTTTCCCCTAAACTAATATCCTTTTATCACTTTTTTTTTTTCCTTTAATTACTTTGCCGCCTTTGAATCTTTTTGGTTAAGTCATATCTGTTGGTTGCATTGAAGTCATTCCCCTAACAAATCGTACTACAAAAAAAAAAAAAAAAACATCAAATTGTTGAATAAAAAGTAAAGATTTTAAAGCTCACATCTTTGTATCTTAAGCTTTGTGACATAATTTATTTAGCCAGGAAGAATTATAGGTAACATTATGGGGCAATACGACTACTGAATTTCTAGAGGACGATGTTTTTGCTGAAGAAGTTAATGGGCCAGTTATTCTTGCATTCATAGCAATGTTTGTCAAATCCTATAATGATACTTTCTAGTCATGCTTTGAAACGCTTTGGCAATAGATTAATAAATCAATTTTTTTACACCTGCATGAATCATATGACACCTTTTTTTTTTTTTTTTGTAGATTCTATTAGTCCAAATAGCACTTCTGCTACATGCATTTTTGTCAACCCTGATATCCCTGAAATCATCCCCTTTCACGATAGGTTTGGAAATAAAAATTATCTAAAATTAGATTGTACATGTTTTCCTTTGTTTTAAACATTGGAATGCTTTACACGGTCTCAAAAAAAACCTTATTACAAATTAGAATGTGTCATGCTTGTCACTAATGCTCTTATAGATCTTAAAAAAGAGAAGCATCTTGTGGCACTGCTTGAATTAGATATCCATATGTAACAATTTGTTGTTTCTAACCATTTTTATCTATGCTTTTGAAACATATGACATTTTTTTTTTTAATTTTTTAGGATGTACGATTTACATGCATTGCAAAGATAAAAAGTCATGACGCATCAACAATGTGGAGGTATGAGGCTTGCCCCATTTGTAAGAGTAGCACTCGAAATTACGACACTGTTTGGTGTAATGGAAAATGTGGGCTACTTAAAAAAGTTTCAACTCTTTGGTAATACTCATACGATATTTCCATATTTATAATCCTATATTTTTTCAAAAATGTTCCTTTCCCTGCTTCTCATCATATAATAGGTACAAATTAGACCTTCAAGTTGAAGATCCAATTGGATGTGCATATAATCTCCCTTGAAGATTGACCAATGTAATGATGTCGTTTTAGTTTCTATCTTTATGTAATGTTTTTGCTATTTGTATTAGAACAGTTTGTACTAAAAACATTATGTTTCATTTAATAGTATGTTCCTTTAATGTTATATTCTTGCCCATAGCAATATGTGAGAGTTCACCTAGTGTAATAAAAAATAGAATAGAGAGAGAAATTTTGAAATTAGTTGATAAAATCGATAAAATTAAAAAAAATTAATTAATCAAAAGTTTGATAAATTAAAAAATAAATCACATTGAAAGTGAAAATAAATCAATATAATTTAAAATAATATTATTTTATGAAAATATCCACTCAAAATTTAAATAATAAAAATATATTTTCGTATACATTATAATATTATATTATTTTTAAATTTTAAGATATCTAAAAATATTAATTGTATATTTTTTTAAAAAAATAATTTGTTAAATATGGATAAAATTGAAATGAAAGAATGAGATTTTAAAAAGAGTGAGAAAAAGGACAGGAATTGTCATGGGAAGAAGAGCCATTCATTTGCTTGTCATCTCAAGTCTGAAGGGCTAAATGGAGGTAGGTCCAGTCATATTTTTTGGCTAATAGATTCCAGCAGATTTAGGAAAGTAGACTAGCCTGATAAGTACACCCTCAAAAGGTTGGAGTCGTTGTACTTTCTTCTCTTGCAAACTACCCTTTTCATTTCTCTTCTCTCGCATTTATTGTTATTTTCAAAACCCAACAACCAAACAAAACAAAATAATTATTTTTTTATATAAATAAATATTATTCCTTGGAGAATTGGAACATATTAAGACATGAGCATGCTATTGCCATCGATCTCTCATCAGCAGGCTAAGGCTAACCTAAGCTAAGGTAAGCTAAGCTACTCTCGTCCTCTCCTCTTTTAAGTCCATTTCCATTCCAGTCAAAAAGGGACAGCTCTGTGTTAGCCTCTGCCCTCTCTTGGTCTCCACTTCTTTGTCGCTGTTTCTTGCACTTTTTCTTTAGCAGGTAAAGTCCACACGCTTTTGTTATTGTCAGCGACTGACCAAAATGAACTTAAATTATGTCCAGATATTAGCTTATAATAAATATAATCATCATTATTTGTATGTATGGTTCATTTACTTTGCCATTAATTTATGCAATCCCGAAACCAAGAATTTTAATTACTTGGATCATACCATAAAGATATTCCCACTTATAAACTAGAGGATAGACTTTTCTTTTCTTTTTTTTTTTTTTATCGTGCTTGAGAATTTTTTTTTTTAGTGTTTAACTAAATGAGCAAATTAAAAAAAACATATTAAGAATATTAAAAAAAAAATCTTAACTACTCTCAGTTGTAGCGCACTTTAAGACTCCAAATGTTTCAACCCTTGAATTTATGAGATTCATAATAATTCATTATTCATTATACTCCATCGAATATTTTGATTAATATCTAAATCTCTGTAACTTTCGTATTATAGATGATATAAACTTGAATTAATGTTTTCTCTTTCTTACACAAATGTTTTCGTCTTAAATAAAAACTCGTCTCAATTATCTATTTTGAATTATGAGTTCTGATATTATTTACTAGCATTAAAAGAAGTAAGAAATATATAAACGATGAATATAATAATTAATATAGTTTACTCGTTATAGGGCTATATCAATGGTACTCAAAACATGAATCATCATAATATAGAGATTATAAATATTAGTATAAATTATCTTAAACTAACACACAATTTTAAGAAAAGAGCACTAAAATACTTTATAAACTAAATAGATACTAAGACGAGAATTAAAGATATCGCTAGCAGTTTATAACTTAATCACATAACTCTCTTTTAACATAATATTTTTTAATATAAAATACTAATGTAATTAGACAAAAGCTAGTAAATTTCAACAATTAAATTCTATTTATACAAAAATCTATATTTATTTATCAAGTTAAAACTAAATAAAAATCATCTACAAATAAGAAATCTTAAACTAAATAAGAATTTAAAACAAACAAGGATATTTCTTTAATTATTGAAAATAAAGTATAAAATAGAGAAGAAAATATATAATTATTACTATTAGATCAATAATTGAAAGAGAAGGTTTAACTTAGTTAATAATTGAGTTTGCTTTCCATTTTGATAATTATGATATAAAATTTAAAATTTTCACATCAATAATAAATTTTTAATTTATTGTCACTGAGATCATGTGTGGAATTTCAGCTTTAATCTATTTAATTAAAAAATAAATTATCACATAAAATAACTAACTAAAATGAACAAACACAATCCCTTCTTTTGTTTTAGAGTAAGCTGTTTGAGTGATTGGAAAAAGTGTTTTTGGGAGCAATGGTTATTATCATCATTCTGTTAAAAGAAGAAAAAAAAAACAGAAAAAACATTCTACCATAGAACAAATAATTTTTTACAGAAGAAAATTTTCAAAAACATGTGCAATTGCACCAATGATGTTTAAGTTTGAACTGATTATCATTTGCTAAATGTATATTTTTTATAATATTCCAGTAGCAAAATCTAGTACAAACTTTTTGGCTTTTGTTTGATTTCCATGCTTTTATTGAAGCTCTGGAGAGGAGAGACCTTTAGCATAGATGTAGTAGGTTTTCATTTGCTGATTGGGTTGTTGGAGGGTGGAAATTTTGTACCAAAATGTCTTCTTTCATGCAACTTTTTTTAAAATATTTTACTATTAATTTATGAACAAGATGTTTGGTCTAATAATGAGGTTTGACCTTGACTACCTATTGACCTGAGTTGGGATTTCAAAAAAAAAATAACATACTGGTACTTCCTTTGACTGGGGGACTTTGGTTCCATTATAGTAGCCAAATTTGTATTTTTTTTAAATTTTTTTTTTTTATGACTAATACTATATAATTCTGATTATATATTTTTTTAAGGAAATCTTGATTTAAAATATTACATAGTACTTTTTTTATAAAAATTATAGAGATAGATCAGAAACATTATAATTTTAGAGATAATATACATTCAACGCAATTAAAATTCTTGTTCTTAAAATCAAATTGAATTAATTGATCAAATTAATAAAATTAAAAATTAATCAGCAGAGTGTAAAATATCATATATCACTAGGCAAATGCAACTAGAAAGATACATACATGTAAAACAATCTCATTTCATTTAAATAAATCAAATTAATAAAATTAAAAATTAATCAGCATAGTGTAAAATATCATATAGCACTGGACAAATGCAACTGGAAATATATGCATTAAAAACAATCTCATTTCATTTAAATAAAAAAAATTAAGATTTATCTCCATAAATACTATCCTAGTGACTCAATCATGGTTCTCAAAGTTGCTATACCTAAAGCAATAACATCTTATTTGCAATTATAAATGAACCCATGAATAATGCTGCTAACAAAGTACCATGAGATGACAAGTTCTTCCTTTCTAATGATCCCTTTGGCATGGCCACCACACAAACAAATCATTACTGCATTTCACAGTCTCTCTACCCTTTTATATAGATTTTATAGAACAATTTGGACAGTAAGTGATAATCATCACAAATCAAATGCACTGGTCACTGGGGCACAGACAACTAGTTCATGCTTGATTTTGTCGAAACTTCTTGGTTTTACCATCATTCAACACAAATCATACATGCTTTTGTTTATATATAAATGCCTTTGTTTTGCCCAACCTCATGTGCTTATTTGCCTCCACATTCAAGAAACCCAATTTGAGGCAGGATTATTGGCCTTTGGAATTGGAACTGTGTTCTTGCCCAATAAAGTCAAAACCAATTATCAATTGATATTGGTTTCTACTAGGTGATCAAAAAAAAAAAAAAAACTAAAAAGAAGTGTGTGCATGCATATATATATATATATATATAACGAAATTTAATATATGCAAAACATGACTGAGGTGTAAGGTATCTCAATCCATGAGTTGTATCTTTCTAACTTTTAATTAAACAATTATATTAGAAATAAAAAGGTCAGCATTCTTCTTTTCAATCCTTTGAATATATTGATATAATTTCACTAATGTCTTAAAATATCTATAAAAATTTAGATTAAATTCAACTTTTAGATAAATTAAGTATTTGTTTTGTATAGCATTTTTATTTTAGTTAGATTATTTCTTTTATGTGACTCTGTTATCCATATTTATTATATCAATAATAATGCATATTTATATTTTTCTTTAATTCTGTTCAAATTTTTTGGAGTATCCTTTTGATCTGA
The DNA here is from genome assembly GCA_949677035.1 of Omphalea diandra. Lineage (NCBI taxonomy): Eukaryota > Viridiplantae > Streptophyta > Magnoliopsida > Malpighiales > Euphorbiaceae > Omphalea > Omphalea diandra. The sequence continues at coordinate 11,589 of CATIWR010590122.1, forward strand.
ATAAATTAATCTATTCTGCAGTTTTCTAAAATTATAGAGAACACTGTTTAGCTTTTATAAGATGAGCAATCAAGATAAAATGTACATAAGTTTTAATCCAATGTTTATATCCATTTATTAATATATTAATAATAAAGTATTTTCTCTTTTTATTGTCGTGATCTAAACCTAATACCCTATTCATGAATTCAAGTTTAATTCTACCAGTGAATCTATGAAGGTATTTTTAATAATAGATGTATTTTTCAACTTCTTCTTTGTTATCTCATTATTATTATTATTATAAGCAGTATTTTGAAAATCAAATTGAATCAGTTGCTCGGGTTCAATTAAATTAAGAATTAAATTATTAATTGATTCTATTAGTTTTTATTTGATTTTAATTTTTTTTATTTTAATTGTTATAAAATATATTTATATTTTTAAATATTTTTAATTTTTAGAGCCATTTTAATGAAATTTATTTATTATTAAATTAATTGAATTAGACTATTAGATCAATTTAACTAATTAACTTGAATATTGACTAATTGACTAATTCATTGACTACTCCAATTCTTAAAAAACTAATTACAATGTGTCTTTATTTATATAATTCCTTAGAAAAACATAAGGGTAAATTACAAATTTGGTGTTTAAACTTTTTAATTTTTCTATTTTGGTATTTAGATTTTTTTTTCGATCAAGTATTTGAATTGGTAAAATCATTTTTAATATAATGTTTTTCGCCAATGTAAATACTCAGTCTCTACCATATGGAAATTTATTAAACTTAATACTAAATTTTATACATTATTTCAGCTAATTATTTATAAGTACATAATTTTTTCATTATAAATACAATCGATTTTTAAAAAACTAATTATAATGTGTCTTTATTTATATAATTCCTTAAAAAAATAAAAGGGTAAATTATAAACTTGGTGTCCAAATTTTTTAACTTTTCTATTTTGATTTTTAGATATATTTTTTTGTTCAATCAAGTATCTAAACTGATAAAATAATTTTTCAATGTAGTATTTTTATCTAATTTAAATAATCAGTAACTACCACGTGAAAATTCATCTAATTTAATACTAAATTTTGTATATTATTTCAACTAATTATGTATGAGTATATAATTTTTTTACTATAAATATATAATTTATTCATTTCAAATTCAAAATTTGTTCCTAACAATGTAAAATTTATTCAAAATATATATAAAAAGTAAATAAAAAATGAACGAAATTTGTATTTAAAGTGAAAAAAATTGTGTATCTAAATTTTAGATACATAATTAGTTGAAATAATATATAAAATATGGTATTAAGATAGATAAATGTAACAGAATTACAGATTTTACTCGTTCATATAAGAGAAAACACCATATTAAAAATAATTTTACTAGTTCAAACATTTTATTCAATAAAAAAATTGTCTAGAGACTAAAATATAAAACATTAAAAAGTTTAGATACTAAACTTATAATTTATCCAAAACAAAACTGTAACTTTCCTTCCACCTTAAAAAAAAAGTTCACCTTTTCGCTCCACAATGATTAAACAATATTTTAAAAATCGTATCGGAGATCATATTGATCAGTTAGCTAGTTTTTCATTTGATCAATTCGACCGATCAATCAATTTAATTTAATAATATATTTTTTATTTAAAAATATATAAATAATGTTTTAAAATATCTAATAATATATATATATATATATATATATATATATATATATATATATATATATATATATATATATATTTTAATTATTAAATAAAATATTTTTTTTATTTATTTATTTTTTAATTTAATAAAATTATTTTTAT
>CATIWR010590198.1:0-63024 GCA_949677035.1 Omphalea diandra
CCATCAGCAAGACATAGCCTCAGAATCATCTTAATTCCAGTCTGCACATCAATCCTCTCCTGAACTGAGAGATCACCAGAACATTTTCCATATGCGCGTAATAAGATAATCCACCATAACCCTAATATTAACAATATAGCAAAAGAGAGAAATTCAGTTATGCATATGCTAGCCAAAAAATTCCCGATTATTCATAGTTCTTGATCTGATATGTTGTTTACCAGAATCAACCGGTGCAACGCGACCAATTGCCGCCTCTCCAAAGTCAGGATCCAATACCTCTTCTGTTGCTGAGTCATCACCATCTAGAGGAACCGTTCGCACCTTGAAACTAGTGGGCATCAATCCCTGACCAGGACTGTGACAGTCCATTGTTTTCTCCCAGCTCTGCAACATAAAAAAAAAAAAAAAAAAAAAAAAGGATGGAGAACAATAAAGAAAGAGGAAATGCACCATTACCCCCAATTGAGGCACATAATAAACTACACTCATTAAAAAAAAAAAAAAAACCATTTTAGATTGATTTAGTTGTGCAGCAACTAGTCATTGGAAATTCATCCTATGCACCATAACAAAATTTCATGACAACATCTGCAGACAGAATAAATAAAAAAAGCTCTAACATTTTCTTTGTTACACATTAATTTTATATATAGTAAACCTGATTTATACATATAAATTTGAAAAGGAAATTATGGTAAACCAAGAAAGAAAATATATAAACTAGGAATAGTAATCTTTGATGAATCCGATCAAGAATCACTATTAGAACTACCAAAGCACTAGCAGTCATTCATTCACATATCTAGTGGTAAATGCTATATTTTAGTCAATTATGTGACTGCTCACAAGGCCACTAGCATCACATAGCAACACTTATGCAGAAATTTACATCATTATTATAATAATGTTTTATTCTGTAAGGAAGGCATACTCAGATATTCAGCACAAATCCACAATTTCTAACAGAGATAATCATTGGAAAAAGAACTTCTCAATGGATATTTCACCACAAGCCTTAATTATCAGATATCAACCTTGTGGTAAAGGAAACAATTGTGATTACTAAAAGAACTGGCAGAACAATTAAACAACACAACAGATAGAAGAAAATAAACAGAACAGCAATACTCATCAATCAGTTATATCTTAAGGTAATCAACAAATGGGGGAAAAAACTGAACATGCAGGAAGTGAAAATGATTATTTGAGCAATAAAATGGTTGGTACAGCAAATTACCTGCAGCTGAAGTGTATGAAGGATGAAATTACGAACAATATCATTCTCTCCCTTCAAAAGGAATGCAATACCAGCAGGTATAAAGTCTCTAATGAAGACTTGATCATAATTCAGCACATTGGAACTGGTAGGATCATTGGCAGCAATTGCTCCAACTGGACTGCCACAATAATAAACCACAGAATTGCGCAGTAGGTCCCAAGCTTCATCTTCAATAGAATCTATGCTAACCTTTTCAGAGTTATCTCTACTTATTCCTACTGCACCATTAGTTGACAAACTCTCTTTTTCCTGTTTCACTGCATCTTTAGATGTAAAATTTTCTTTTCCTTGATTCAATTGCTGAACAACTGCAAACTCCAAAACCTTTGGTGTGTCTACCACACCGCTAAGGTTTAATGCCCTCGCGCTATCTACAAACCATGTTGCATTTCCATCTTCCGCATTTAGCCCACTAAGGCTCTCCGCTTTCTGGCATTTACAGCTCAGAGGCTGCAATGTCTTCAATGCTGTATTCCCAACAAGACCACTATCACCTGTGCTCTCAGACCGATGGATTACTAGTCGATTCTGTAAAAAACTTGAACACTTGAACTTTTGCTTATGCCTAGATGGGCTTCTTTTTAGGCTTTTTAAGTGAAATTTGGAAAGAGATTTTAAATCTAAATTTCTAGCACATGGATCAGAACTAAAAATGCATGCACCAGCAGACAGAACTTGCACAACTGCTTCAGAAATTCCCATCAGGAAAATGCCTATCAAGTAAATCAATTGCACCAAATACAAAATTCCTTTAATCAAATTTTATCCAAATATCTGCTTCGGTTCAAGACACCTAAACAACACATCTTGGGTCAGAAAGTGTTACAACAATGCAAAAGTCGGTGATTAAATTAAATCATGGAACTGCATAGTGTCTAAATATTAATGACATCAATCATATTAACAGAGAAGGCTCAAAGATTATATGGCATTAACTTATAGGAAAAAAGAAATCTAAAGACTAAAAATTGGAATTCTAAATCCTGTTTGCCCATGAAGAACCTAAAATTTATACTAAACTGGACTAAAAATATATCCTCTCCTTTTTCCCATTATTTGGATCCAAAACAAAAGGAAATGATGGCAGGAGATTTATATATTTTCACTTCCATCTCCCTCTCAAAGAGAAAGTTTGAACCATATCATTATAATAACTAAGTTAGAACAAAATCCAACGTGATCCAATCAAAACTATTAACAAAAAATGTTTTTTTTAAAAAAAAAAAGAAAGAGAAAATAATAATTCTACAGCACCAGCTCCACAAGACACATAAAGCCTCCAATTCAATTTGAAATCCAAAGAAAAGAACCTTAAAATTGAAACTGGTCTTGATCATTTCAATCATTCAAGTCCAAAAATAATCCAAAAACCGGAGAAAGAGTTAAAAACCCAGAAAAAGTAACAGCACAAATAGAAAAACAAAGAGCCTTACCTGAAATCAAGCAAACAAGTTTGGTGCTGTGACCAGGAAAAATTTCTCTTTAGAAATGAATAAAGAAGACGTATGCTATAGTGTAATCTAGATGAAGGGTCGGGGTGGGTGAGTGCTTTAATACGTAACTCGTGAAACTACACAGACAATTGCCATCAGAATCGAAGTTATATATACATATATGAATGATATAAGTCCCCTTTTTATTGTGCCTTTTCTTTTTAAATCCATTTGGTAGCGACGTCAGCAGCAAATAAAACAATTTTTAATGAATATTTTATAAATAGCGAATATGAAAATTAAAAACGGAAGGAAAGATAGTGATGCTGGCCAACCACGTGTCACCAAAAGACATAGGTGTAGGACAGCCTTATACTTGAGTCTAGCTTTGATATTATACTAATCCGTTGTAATTATAATAACAAATTAGATATTTATTTTTATTATATAATTAATTAATTAAAATTAATATATAAATTATAGTTAAAATTTAATAATTATTTTATAAAAAATTATTATTTATTAAAAAATTATCAAAATTTATAATTCTGAAAATTAGTTACAATAAAAAATTATTTATTGATTTATATTTTTAATTTTATGTAATATATTTTAAAAAAATTTATTAAACTTAAATGAAAGAATTGTTAATAATCAATTAAATAAATAATATTACGTATTTCATATTCAAAATGAAATTTAACATATAATTAGAAATTATTCATATATATATATATATATATATATGAGATAATCATAAAAAATAAAAAAAAATTATTTATTGTTCATACAATTAATTATGTGAAGCATAATTTTAAAAAAAAATTTATTAAATTTTAATTGAGTAATTTTTAACAATATATTATACTGTCATTTATCCTTATATACTTAGAAGTTTAGACAATCAATAAAATTAATTTAAATTTTAACTTCTTATTTAGAATTTTTATTTTTTAAAAATTTTTCTAATTTACTGTTTAGAAGTAATTTGAAATTTTTATCTTTTAGATTTTTTCAATTTTCTATTTAGAATATTTTAACTTTTCGTTTAAAATTTTTACTTTTTAGGTTTTTCTAGTTTTCTATTCATAATATATGATTTTGACTTCTTATTTAGAATTTTTACTTTTTAGATTTTTTAATTTCTAATTTATAAAAAAATTTATTATGATAATTGAGTTTTTTAACTTTTTATTTAGAAATTTTATTTAGATATGATAGTTTTATATAACATAATGCAAAATACTAACATATAATTATATTATATATAATTATTTGACAAATTTTAAGGAATAGTTTAAAATTAATTTTAAAACTGCAATTAACAATATATATTGATTAAATAAATTGGGTAGAGTGTCAAATCCATATATATATTAACAATTTAATAACTTAATAATGTAAAACAAATATTTCTAAAGATATCTAGTATTACGTAAATCATAATATAAAAATTTTATAAAATTAATTATTAATTTTAATTAAATTTAATATTAGTTTTATTGAATAAATAATTAATATGTAAATAATAATTAAATTTATTATTATTTTATAAAAATAATTATCGAATTAGATTTTAGGTAAATAAATAATAAAAATAAATAATTATAATTAAATTAGTATAATAAATTTTACTAATAATATAATTTACTCAATGAAAATAAAAAAAATTATATTTTTTTATTGTTAATTTCTTTCTCTTTAGTTCTTATAAATTGTTTCTTATTATATAGAAAATTAAATATTTATTATTATTAAAGTCTTAAAAGGAACTAATATGAATAATTTCTTCTTATATTATTTTTACACAAAAAAACTTCATATAATGTTAAACTTTTTATATTTTTTGGATTAATTAAAGAAACTAAATGATTATTATTACCTTATTTGCCACATAGCAAAATAAAAATATATTATATTATCACTTGTCAAAATATTATATTGCCAAGACAATTGCTTAACAAATAATAAATATTCATCTAAAATTAAGTATAGATTAAAATTAAATATATATATATATATATATTAATTTTTATTTACTTTATTATTAATTTTTTATACAAGACTTTTTTAAAGATAATAAATTTATTTAATTTAATATTTATTTATTTTATATATGTTGTATACATATTTTAGAATTTGATATTTTCTAGATATTTTAAGTAAATATGTTTAACTTTTGCTCTTTTATATGTTTAATTCTTGCTTCTTCTTTTTTTTTTTTTACTACTATAATCAAAGACTAATAAGATTTAGTTGAAATGTCAAAGTTAAGGAGACTTGTCATAGAAAAGGTGATGTAGTAGCTATAGCTAATACCGATTAGCCTCATTCCCATGTTCTTGTAATGACGTCTATATAATCTTAAAAATGAAAAAGGATCTTGCAATGATGCCTATATATTCTTAGAAATGAAAAACTAGATAATATGTTCTTTCTCCTAAAGTACTATCTTTTCTTTTCCTAAAAATAATATGGTACAAGGGTTATGAAGGCAAACCTAAGGCATTCGATCTATGGAAGAAAAACAGGAAGGGGTCCTCCACCTTTAAAAGCTAATCACATTATGCCTTAGATCAAGCTTTACATAGAGGAAATAACAAAGAAGTATAAAGCCTTTTTTGTTATTCATTCCTTAGTTTCAATGTATGAGAATTGTGGCATGTGACGTAGCAAAGCAAGCTTGGGATAAACTTGTTAAAGTGTTTTAAAGGAGTAAAACAATAAAGCAAATGTAAGTGTTAAAAGTTATGGAGAGATTTTGAAGTTATAAGGATAAAGGAGTCTCAAACACCCGAAGAATATAAAGACAAACTTATTAAAGTAGTGAATGAAGTCGAATTAATTAGAGAAGAGATGTTAAAAATAGAATTATGCAAAAAGTTCAAGTCAGCATCCTAAAAAGATTTAAGGTAAAGATTTCATCTCTTGAGGACTCTACGGATCTCTCAAAAATGAGTTTGATTGAGCTATTAAATGCCTTATAAGCCATTGGACAAAAGAGATTTAAGGTAATAATGTTCATTTAAAAAAGCTCTACTAATAAAACGAAAACATAAACAAGCTAGCAACAACTTAAGAAGAAAGAAGCAACCTAGGAATAGAAGAGAAAAAGGGAGGTAAAAGCGGTGAATATCCATTATGTCCTTATTATAAGAAGAATAATCATATAGAAAATTGTTGATAGTTTAACCCTAGAGTGTAATGCAAAGCCTGCAATCAATTAGGTCATATTGCCAAAGTTCATAAAAATAAGAGAAATCAACAAACACCTCAGGCACAATCTCAAGTTGTTGAGAATTAGGAACCCAATGGTGATAGCTTATTTACAACAACGTATAAGAAGGATGATGTGATGATGGATAATAGGTGTGCCAACTACATGACATATGATGCAAGCCTATTTAGCTACTTGAACAAATCTTACCATTATATAGTGAAGATTGGAAATGGAGTGTTTATAAAAGTGAAAGAAAATGGAACTATATCAATGGACAAATCTTTAAGTATATAGTTTTTTTCAAATATGTTGTGCGTTCTTGAGATTAGTCATAATTTGTTAAGTGTTGGACAAATGTTGGAAATGGGTTATTTTGTGCATTTTCAAAATAAATCTTACATCATATATGATTCTTTCAATGTTGAATTGATGACTTTTGGTATGAAAGATAGAAGCTTTTAATTTGAAGTGGAACAAATTAAAGTAGCATCTTTATAGATTCTAGTTCTAATAATTCAAATTTAGTCTTATGGCATAAGAGAGTAGGACATTTTATCTACTATAATTTAAGAAATGTGTATAATTTAGTGAATGATCTACCTGTTATTATTGAAAATGAAAGTGTGTATAATGTTTGTCAATATGGAAAGCAAAGCAAATTGTCACTCTTTAATAGTCCATGTGGAACTTCAAAAGATTACAAATCATTTGCTTAGATATGTATGGTTTTATAAGTGAACCATCTTTAAATGAAAATAATTATATCTTGCTATTCAAGGTATTATTGGATATATTTTCTAAAATACAAATCTAAGGTGTTTAGGTTCTTTATGAATTTCAAATAGCTAATTGAAAATCAAATTTAGTGTCAAATTAAGATTTTGAGATCAAATCATGAGCCATAATATATTTCAAGGGAGTTTAAAGCATTTTGTGAGAAGAAAGGGATTATTGACCAACTGATGTCCTTGACATTCCTCAACAAATTAAGTGAGTGAAAGGAAAATATATCAGTTATGGAGATCTTTAGATACCTACTATTTGAGAAGGATCTCCCTAAGATTTTTCAGGCTGAGGTTATTATTGATCCTAAGGTGTCAACTTCTAAAGTGATTAATATGGATAAATGTTTTGAATAATCCCAAAACCAAGAGAAGTTCTAACCTTATATTTGGAATGTTTGTATTTATAGTTGTTATTAATGTTTAATAAGGGTATTATTGACTCTAAAGGATGAAGGCAATTGCATAACTCAATGATAATGCTTTAGAAGGCAAGCTAAGGCCATAAGGGGAAGGTTGTTTGACCCTTTAGATGCTTTTAAGGATGAAGAAAAGGTATGTATGAAGGATAATATACCAACCAAAAGCATGGGGACATTATTTTAGACTTTTAACATGCTTTTAAAGATAGAGTCAAACATCTCAAGACAATAAAGCTTGAAGATGTTGAAGCCATTTAGTGCAAGGCAGAAATGAGAAGAAGCTCCAAAGGTAGCACTGTAAAAAAAGCTAGTTTTATCGATGGAAAGATATTTCGACAAATATTGATGGTTCAACGACAGAATATTACACTTAAAAGAAGAAAAAATTGGGACGAATTACCTACGAAAATCTATCTGTAAAATAATGACAAATATAATCCTATAAATCTTGGCGCTAAAGGTTGGTACCAGAAGTTACTGACAAAGGAAAATGAAAAGTTGCACAATAAATCTCCCGTTGTTATATCCATCGGAGGTCCATCTGTAAATTTAAGAAAATAATAATATAAAAGTTACTGATGGATTACTGACAGAGTTTTAATCCCATATGGCACCTGTTATCAGTAAATCTGAGATAAAAACCCATAGAAGACCCTTTTCTTCTTTTCTTCTTCTTCTTCTTTCTCTTTTCTCACGCGAGCCTCTCTCTATATTCTCTCTCTCTCTCTCTCTCTCATCTCTCTTCTCCCTCTCTCTGTCCCAAGCATCTCTGTTTCTTCTCTCTCTCTAGGCAATGACGTCGCCACCAAAACCTACCACTCTACCCTTGCCTATTTGACGTTGTTGGTAGCTCTACCACCACCACCTATCTGTCTCTCCCATCTCTCTACACACCACAGTCGTCGAGAAGCATGTGTCCAATATATAAATTAGGAATATTATAAATTTTCTAAATTTTGTAAATTTATAAATTATACAAATTGTGTAAAATTAGAAAAATATGTTTATTGTATATTGGGATTTTGGTGATGCAAAACATTATTATTAATTTTGTAAATTTTATCATTTTAATTTGTATAGTGTATATTGAGAATATTACAAAATCTGTGATGATTGAGAATGTTGATATTTTGTGATTTTGGAAATATGTATGAAATTGATAATTTTTGTGAATATTGAGAATTTTGTAAATAGCAAATTTATGTTGAGAATTTTTTGTGATTGATTTGAATATTGAGAATTATGTTAAAAATTTGGGAATATTGGAAAGTATGTGAATATTTTGATTTTTTTGTGAATAATGAGGATTTTATTTTGTAATTTTAGAATTACGTTTATATATTGAATATTGAGAATTTTTTTAAAATATTGATATTGTAAATAGTTTATAAATTGAATTTTCATGAATTGCAGTGTAATTTTATGAATTGTAGTGATTTTATTGTAATAATTTAATTTTTAGTGAAGTGTAAATTTAAATTGAAAATTTTAAATTTTAGTGTAAATTTGTTGTTATTTTGTAAGTATTGGAATATTTTTATTTTTTAGAAATTATAATAAAATAGTGAAAACAATTGTAATAGTGTAAATTTTGTTAATGTTGTGAAGTTTATAAATTTGTTGTAAATTTATAAAAAATTTAGAGAAAATTTTTGAAAATTTTATCATTTATTGTATGAATTTAGTGTAAAATTTACAATTTAAGTTCTTAAGTGTAAATTTATTTCAAGTTATACATGCAATGTAGCTTTTTATACATTGGGTAATTTATTGTACATTTGTTATAAATTTAGAGAATTTTGTAGAGTTTTGTAAATTTTGGAAATTTTAAAATGTAATAAATTTATTAAATTTAGTAATTTAATAAATGTATTTATTTAAGTGTAAAAGTAAGTGGGAATTTATTAAATTTAATAATTATAAATTTTAATAAATTTAGTAATTTAAGTGAGTCTTTTGGTTTAATTTAAGTAAATTATAGAAATTTTATAAATTTATTGAGTAATTTAAGTGAATTTCAATAAAATTGAAGAAATTTTAGAAATGTTAATTAAATTTTAGTAATTTAAGTGTAATTTAATTCAATATGTGAAATTTTAAAATTTCTAAAATTTAAATAAAGTTAGTAATTTACATGTAATTTAAACTAATTTTAGAAATTCTAAATATTTTAAATTTACTAAATTTAGTAATTAAGTGTGTCTTTGATTTTTGAAATTAGTGTAATTTAATTAAATTTTGAAAATTTTATAAATGTATTTGTATAATTTATAATTATTTGTTTGCATTTTATGAATAGGTTGAAATATATTTTGATTGGACTTTGACATTTATGCGTTTAAAGATGTAGATATTTAATTTAAAAATATCAATAAAAATTAAAAACTTGGTATTCTATGAAATATTTGAATGCTGGTATAAAATATTTACTTGTTTAATAATTGGTATGTTAAGATATATGTTTTGATGTATGTATTTTTGTATGGAATGAAATTTAAATTTTATAAAATTATAAAGTCTTTATAAAATTTAAAAATATCCTTGATAGAGATTAAAAACAAAGTTTGTGAATTTGTAATTTTATAAAAATTATGAAAATATAGGAATAATTAAAAAATCATTCCTGAAATTGTAATATTTCAAAGTATTCTATAAAATTTAATAATATTTAATAATAAAAAATAATTCTTGAAATTTTAATGTTCAAAAGTATTCCATAAAATTTAATAATAGTTTAAATTATAACTGACATTCTCTAAAAATAAAAATTAATTACAAATGCGATAAAAATACTAAAAAATTAATTTCTTAAATGGTCATAAAATAAAAATATCTAAAAATTTTACTTATCCTAAGTTTAATAAAAAAATAAAAAAATTAATAAATTATAAAAAAATATTCCATAAAAATTAAAAAGGATATTACAAATGTCATAAAATACTCAAAATTTTAATTGATAATGAACATGTATTATCCTAAACTAACCACTAACAAATGCAAAAAGTGTGCAAGTAACATTCTTTAACCATTACAAGTTAATTATGAATGCCACGAAATAACATAAAATTAATAATATATCCAAAAAATTTCATAAAAATTTCTTCAACTCCACTGTCTTCTACTGAGGATTTGCAGCAAGAGATCGAGAGGGGAGTAAATGAGAGGATCACTTCCTATCATGCTTATGTTCAGTTTGTTCTTTTGTATATATGAGCTATAGAGGATTGATTGCACATCGTGTCCTAGCAGATTATGATATTTCTTTCCTCTTATCTGCAAATGCCCATGCCACTTGCTCGCCTCCTCAACCACCAACTACTATTGTTGTTGTTGTTGTAGTTGTTGTATCTACAACTGCTGCTCCTCTTATATCTGATTGTAATGCCTCTGATGTCACTAATGATTTTTTCGTCGATCCAGATGATGCAACATCTGATTAGTTTTAGAATTTTATTTGTATCAAAAATTGACATTTTTATGTATATATTCAAATTTATATATAGTTTTAGAAATTTATTTGTATCAAAAATTGACAATTTTATGTATATATTCAAATTTATATATATATGTGTGTTTGTTTTTTTTGAAATATTTTTTCATTATTTGAAAATTTTTAATTCTTTTATAAAATTTTAAAATTAATATCATAAATTTTATAAAACTAATATTAAAAAAATTAATATTATTATAATAAATAGTATCATATATTAATGGTATAAAATTAATATAGTAAATATTATAAAATTAAAATTATAAATATTAGTATCATAAATATTATAAATATTAATATCATAAATAGTATAAAATAATAAATGGTATGAAATTAATATCAAAACTATTAATATTAAGATTATAATATTTAAAAACCTTCAAAAAGTTACCGATGGAAAAATAAATAAATAAATAAATACTGACAAATTACCAACAGTATTTTCAAAAATATAATACACGTGTTTAATTCACTGACGCATTATGGACGGATTAGCTTGTATTTACCGATGGACATGCCAACAAAAAATTTCATCGATAATTCAATCAGATTTTTGTTCTTAAATAACGATTGATATTTTATCAGCAGTTCGTTGTTACTTTTGCCGACGAATAGTATTTTCTATCAATATCTCGTTACTGACCAATACTTCGCCGACAGATAATGACGGTTAGTGTTCAATAAATAAACTTAAATTACCGATGGAATTGAAGCCTTTTTCGTCAAAAATTTTCATTTATATATTATATATTTCTTGTAGTGTAGTGGGAGGTAACCTAATGGGCATGGAAGAAAACAACAAGCATTGAAGTGAACAACAAGAATGAAAAAAGTCTTTGGAAAGTACCTTAACTCATTTGCCTAATTTGAAGGTGACTTAACAATTATAGAGATAGAAAACAACAATCATGGAAGTACTCAATGAACATTGAATGAACCTAATAATCATTGAAAAAACCTTTAGGAAGCACCTTAACTAGTTTGTTTGATTTTGTACATTATCAACGACCATGGCAAAACTTCGATGAGAATTGATGGATGATACAATGGCTATTACAAAAATCAATAATCACTAAAAAAGAGATATTAGAATCTTAACAATTGTGAACATGATCAATGACCATTAATAAGCCAAAAACAACTAGTTTTTCAAAAATTGACAAAACTTTTTAATTTATTTTTACTAGATAGTTTTTTAGAATTTCATATATAAAGATCCTCATTTGAGGTCTAAGAATTATAAAAGAGGTTATAAGCTTTATTTTTTATTTTTTTTTGTATAAACCATCTTTAGTTGTTGCTTTTTATATTTTGGATGCTAAAAGCTTTGTGTGTAATTTATAACTAAACTTGAGTTAGTAAGAGAGTAGGTCTCTTTAAGCATTAAATTATATTTACTACCTATTATAGAGATTTTGACACTAACAAAAGGTTTAATCCTTTATTTGGTGGAATAGGTTAATGTTATACCTATAAAAATACTAAAGTATGGGTTTACCTTTATTAAGCTTTCCTTAGCCTATGAAAGGATAGGTTGTATTGTATCCTTAAAAAGATAGTGAAACACCTAAGTATGACTTATGGAATGGATGTAGGCGCATCATCAAACCACTATAAATCTTTGTGTTTTGATTTATCTTTTCCCCTTTTACCTCTTCAATTTTTTTAGGCAAACAATTAACCTCATCTTATGTTGCCATCCTCACCAAAGGTCAACAAGTGGTACCAAAATTTCATTTTTTCTCAAAGCTTAATTATAAGAGGAAAGATCCATGGCAATCTAAAATGAGCATGAACCAAAAGGACAATCCATGGCGAGACCTTCATTCCTTAATGAAACTTACTATTAATACTAAAAAAGTATAGTGTACTACTTTCTAAGGTCAGAATCCATTAAAGTTATGAAAAATTGATAGAAGAAATCCATGCACTCCAATGAAGACACTTACAAATGAAATTTAAGTAGAGAAACATATTGATGAAATGTTATAAGAGGTGAAGAAGCAAGTGGCAAATAATGACAAAACCATTCATATTCTCTATTGTGCCTTGAGTAAAAGAGAGTACAACAAGGTGAGCATGAAAACAATTGCTAAAGAAATTTAGGAGGCTTTGGAGATCACACATGAGAATATAAATCAAGTCATGGAAAATAAAATGGGAAGCCTTACTTTTCAATATGAGACCTTTTTCTTGATGAAGTCAAAGGAGAAAATCTTGAGAATATATGATCATTTTATTAAAATATTTAGGGAAATGAAGGCTTTTAAAAAGTTTTTCACTAATGAAAAGCTTGTGAAGAAAGTCATGAGGAGTCTAACAAAAGAATTGTCTAGCAAGTTCACCTCTCTTAAAGAATCAAAAGACCTAAAGACCAAACCATTAGATGAGTTATTAGGTAATTTCATTGATTATGAGATGAACCTAAATAGAGAAGCTTCATCCCATCAGAGGAACCAAATAAAAGTAAGAGTTACACTTAAAGCCATTTCAAAACCATTAAGCTCTAATGATGAAGACTTAAATGATGAAGATGTGGCTTTCATAACAAAATAATTCAAGGATGCTTAAAATGATGTTTTAAAGGAAAGGCAAAAGCAAGCTTGAATAAAAAAATGTTGTTTCTATAAGAAGCTTGGTCATATAAAAACCAATTACCCTAAAGGCAAAGCTAAAAAGGAAGAAATTAAAAAAAAACATATGAAGCCACTTAGAATGATTCAAGCTCTTTTGAGTCAAGTCAATCTAAGAATAAGCTAAGGAGAATAAGGAGCGAAGAGCAAATCCACATATCATGGCAATTAAGGAAAGCTTTTCAATTAAGATTCAACTAAATCCTTTAGATAATGATTTAGATGATGATGATCTAGCACTTAAGAATGTGTTTACTATTCAAAATCTTGTAAAAGTGCTAAAATCCACCAATCATTATCTTAACAAGAGTTTTGAAAGAACCAAAATTTTGAAATAAATTGGTGAAATTAGAAAAGAGTTTTAAGTGTTTAAAAATGACAGATGATGCTTTGGTCAGTGAGAAGAAATTTTATGAAAATGTCTTCTCAAAAATGCGTGTCTTAAAAAGTAGGTTTTAAATTTGAAAGACTTTGTTACCTTTTTTACTAAAAGCAAAGACAAACTTGATTTGATTTAAAGCTCTCAAAAGATTTTAAGAGATAACCATGGCTTGGCTTTGATTATTCAAAGCCTCTATCTCTAAAATAAATTTTGTAAAAGCCTCTTCAAAGACTAGAACTCCTTCTCGCTCGTCATGTAGGATACATATGCATATCCCTAAATACTCATATAAACATGCATAAAGACCTAAAGCAAAATATGCTTACATCTATTGGTCCGAAAGACTAAGGCCAAATCAAAATGCATATGCATCACATATTATTAGGTATCAATCCTTTAAAAAATCATCCTATGACTACTCTACTAAAGGAACAAAAAAAAAACATTCCTTTCATTATAAAATAAGAGCCCTTTAGCGACAAACAAAGCCTATTGATCCTTACTAAAGTTATTAGCAATAAATTCTTGGTTCACTTAGTAAATTAGTACTAAACATTGCGACGAATGGTTGGTCGCTATTTTGTGAGATAAGGGTAGAGGAAATTAGCAAAAAAAATATTCATTCTTAAAAGTTATGTTAATTTAGCAATGGACTAAACATGCATCACAAAATTCGTGATGGATGATGTTCGTCACTATTTTGAAGAAGTGCCCAAATTAGTTAGGACTCTAGTTCATCGCTAATTTGGATATATTAGTGATGGATTGGAATCCATCGCTAATATAAGATGAGTTTTTTGAATTTTTTCTATTGAATGTGTATTACTTATAACATATTTTTTAAAATTTTTATTTTATTTTTTAAGGAAACTATCTTATTAATAAATTGATTATTATACTTAATTTAAATATAAATTATCAATTTATTGAACTTAATATCAATGCATTATCAAATTATTTAATATAAATATTAATATATTATCAATTATTAAAATAAATAAATAAATCACAAAAGTTACAAATTAATTTATTAAAATAAATAAATTAAAAAATTCTAAATTAAACATTAATAAGTAACAATTACAAAATATTTAACAAATCATTATAAAATTAAAAATTATAAAATTAACAATTACAAACTTTAAATGAATAAATCATTAATAATTACATATTTTCAATTAAATAATAATTATATATTTTTAATTAACATAATAATGAAAACAAAGAAGATGTGATGATGGAGAAGGAGAGAAAAATATGGCAGTGAAAAGGGTGGGGAGGATATGGTGGTGGAGGAATAAGGGAAGAGGTGTGGAGACGGTGGAGGTGGTGACGACAAAGGCCATGTTGGTGGAGGCAATGGAGGTGGCGGCAATGAAGGTGGAGCCGATGGAGCTAATGGAGATAATGATAGTGAAGGTGGCATGGTAGAGGTAAAGGAGGATGAGAAAAAAAGAAAGAAAAATAATGAAAAAAAAAAAAGAAGGTAAAGAAATGAGAAGAGAAAAAAATAGAGAAAACAATACGAAAGAATGAGAGGAGAAGAAATAAATAGAAGACAACAAATTTTAGAAATAGAAATTTTCATCACTAAAACATAAATTCTATCATTAAAATTTAGAAAAATATTCAAAAATTTCATTTTGGAGCCAAAAAAAATTAGCAAGTCGTTGTTTAGCAACGGACTAAAAATTGGTCACCAAATTTCTCCTAAAAATTTTTTAAAAAAATTGGAGACAAAAAAATCCTTCATTAAATGTTGCTAAATAGTGATGGACTACAAATTCATTAATAAACTTTCTCCTAAAAATTTTAAAAATTTCATTTTAGAGCTTAAAAAATTAGCAATAGAAAAATTTGTTGCTAAATAGTAATATACTACAAATTCGTCACTAAATTTTCCATCAAAAATTTTAAAAATTTTGTTTTGGAGCCACAAAAATTAGCAACAAAAAATCCACTACTAAACAAATAGACTATAAATTTGTCACTAAATTTTCCCGCAAAAATTTTAAAAATTTCATTTTTAAATAAAAAAATTCATTGCTAAATTTTTTTTATTGATGGAAAAAAGCCATTACTAAATTTTTTCCACAATATTCGCACCAAATCCTAGTGATAAATTCAATCACTAATTGCATCGCTATTTAGTGATGGATTTTAGTCATGTTAGTAATTCATCGCTATTTAGCAAGAAAATCAAAATCCATCGGTATTCCATAGAGGGAGTTGTATAAACATGCCTCTTCTTGAATATACCTTGGTCATATACAATGATTTTCTTTTTATTTTTAGTTTAATATTATTTAGTTTTGGTTATATTCTTATTTATTTTGGATATTTTGTTGTTTATTTTTTTTTCTTCCATCTTGGGGTATATCTTTCGTGACCCTAAGGTTTAGAAAGATTTGTTTGAAGGGCAAATGTCCAAAAGGATTTTGTATTTTTAGATTCTTTTGTTGTTATTATTTTCTTTAAATTTTATTAGTTTATTTTAACTTTTTATTGTCATCATAACAAAAAGGGAAAGAAATTTAGATGTTGATAAAATACTTTTTTTATATTTTATTAATTGTCTTGGTTTTGTTATCATCTAAAAAGGGGAGATTATCGATCCCTAAGGTTAAGCTAAGTTGCTAAGACATTTATTATCTTAACCCATAAAGTGATTAATATTGTTGAATATTTAAATCATCTGAAAACCAAGAGAAGTTCTGACATTATGTTTGAGTGTTTATGATTGTAGATATTGCTAATGTTTGAATATGGTGATTGTTGGCTCTAAAGGATGAAGCAAAGGCACATATCAAAGACAATGCCTTTGAAGTTATACCAAGGTTGGAAGGGGAAGGATACTCAACCCTTTATATACTTTTAAGGATGAAGGCAAGGCATATAGGGAGGAGATGATATACCTACTAAAAGCATGAGGATAATTTGTTTAGACCCTTAATATGCTTGTAAAGATGGAGGCAAAGCATCTCAAGATAGCACACACTAAAGGCATTTAGTCTCAGGATAGAAATGGAGGAGAAAGAGAAGAATAAAGGCTCCAATGACCATAGGAGGTAAACAAATAGGCTGGGAAGAAAATAATGAGTGTTGACAATGAACAACAAGCATAGGAAAAGTCTTTAAGAAATACCTTAACTTGTTTGCTTGAGTTGAAGGTTACTTAATAACCATGAAGATTAAAAAAAGATAATCATTATGAATATACTTAACAGGTGTGAAATAAATGCAACAATCATTGAAAACTCTTGAGGAAGGACTAATGAACTCAATTTATTGATAATATTTTATTAATTTTAAGCTTATTTTATTATCTTTCTATGTTCAATTTAAGTTAGTTTGATGTTAATTCATGTTATTCCTCATATTTAAATGTTTTGTGATGATTTTTAGGTGTCTAAAACATTTGGATGCATAGAAAGATGATTTGGACCAAGATAAGTAAGAATGAAACTATAGGGACTGAGTTATAATTTGACTAGTAAAACTTGAAGCATTCTATTATGGGTGCAACTTTTGAGTCGTATGTTGCGACTTTCAAGCTAGAACATTGTTGTGAGCACGACTTTTGGTCTCATGTTATGACCATGGCAATCTTTGGTGTGATTTTTTAGTTGAAATTAGCTTTTTCAACGCCCTATATAAAGGAAACCTGGTTTTTTTTTTTTTTTATGGGAATGAACTTAGGATGAACCTAAAATGAACTTCAGAGAGTTTTAACCAACTTTTGAGCAAGGAAACAAAGGAAAATAATATCTAAACATCTTTTAAAGGAGAAGAACATAAGAATTCAAATTTCAAGTATGAAAGATTGAAGAATCGAGTGGCATGAAATCTCTCCTGTCTTTCTCATTTCTAATATGAGTTTTATGGATTATTTTCATATCTTTTATGTATTATTGATTTCCAATATGATGAGAGGCTAAACTTATTTCGTAGGATTGAGTTTGAACTTATAATAGTGTGATCTATGATTTGACTCTATTTTTATTAATGAAAGAATCTCGATTTGATTTAATGGTTATGTGCTTAATGCTTATGAATATTTAGCCACTATTTATATGATTTTAGATGTTGAATGAAGTAACGAGAGTTTAAGTTTGACATTGAATCATTAACCATTAAACTTAGATTATTATAGTCTAAAGATGGATGACCAAAAGGATTCAAGGTTAATCGAAGAGCTTGATATGTTAATGTGTAAACTTGCCATAAGAATAGGTCTTTTTGCATGTTAGCATCATCTTATTCACTTTGAGAAAAAGTTTAAGAATCTTTAGGAGAGCCTCCTACAATATTACCCATTCATGAAATAAACATAAAGTCTATTGATTAATTTACATCCATTATAAAGGATAACTCGATCTTAAGTCTCTATTATCATTGTTATTTTAATTTAATTGTTATGTTTAGTTCTTTGCTTTTTAGATTACTTTTTATTAATATCATAGCGAACTCTGGACAATCATAGTAGTAGTTAGACCGAAAACACTTGATATCCTAGTCCCTGTGGATATGGTAACCCTTCACTATACTATAACTTGCACGTGCACTTGTGTGGACATAATAATCAAGCACTTCAACTAGTTTGTCTAATTTTGAACATCATTAATGATTATGGTCAAACTCCAATAAGTGTTTATGGATGGATTAAATGGCTATTATGAACAACCAATGATCATTAGAAAAAGACATTAGAATCTCAATGATTGTAGAACAAAATTGATATTGACAGGCTATAATAGCTAGTTTTTCAAAAGTTAACAAAACTTTTTATTTCTACTGGCTAGTTTTTAAAGATTTCATACATACCTTATTTAAAGTCTAATAACAAGAAAATAGAATATAATGTTCATTTTTGTGTTCAAACCATAGTTAAGTGTTATTTTTGTATTTTAAATAGTGAAAGTTTTTTGCGTGATTTATAACTAACTATGAGTTAGTAAGAAAGGTCTCTTTAAGCATTAAATTATATTTGTCTTCTATCATAGAGATTGTGACATTAACAAAAAGTTTAATCTTTTATTAAGTAGGTTGACATTATGCCTATAAGAACACCAAAGGGTGGGTTTGGCTTTCTTAAGCCTTAAAAATGAAAGTGTACAAAGGTTCATCCTTAGCCTATAAAAAGATAGGTTACATTTAATCCTTAAAAAGATAGTGAATGCCTAAATGTGACTTGGGGAGTAGATGTACGCATATTGCAAAACCACTATAAATTTTTGTGTTCTGATTTATCTCTTTTCCTTTCACTTATTTAATTTTTTAAGGCAACCAACTCCCCTTTTTAGGTTCCCATCCTCTCCAAAGGTCAACAATTGTCAACACCTTAATTTATTTACTCAATTTATTATCAATAAGAGCACTAATAAGGAAAACACCTTGTAACGTATGACATGGAGTGAGGCCATCAATACAACATCTTAAACTATTTTGTTGTGTTTCTTATGGACATATATAGCAAAGAAGAGAAAAAAGCTTGATCATAAGGTTGATGTTAGCATCTTTATTGGTTATAGTGCAAATATGAAGAGTATAAAATTTTTTTAATTTAAAAATAAAAGAGTTATTACAATTAGAAATGTTAAATTTGATGAAGAAGAAAGAAAGGAAGAAAAAATTATTGATAAAAGTCAACTTAGGAAAATTTTCCACAATTAAGACATGCTACAAATGAAGAAGAAGATTCAAATTCATTTAATCATATTCATATAGGAGGAACCAGTACATTTAAAGATGTTTATGACAAATGGGATATATAGCTCACTTGATCATGCTAACTATGAAGAAGCTGCTAGTCAAATTGAGTGAGATATTGATAAGTAGTAAGAGATAAATGTGATAGAAAAAAAAATGAAACTTAGAGCCTAGTTGTCAAACCACTAAATTAGAAAGTGATTAGTGTTAAGTGGGTTTACAAACCTGATGGTTCTATAAACAAATTTAAGGCTAGGTTGGTAGTGAAAGATTATTTCTAGTAGCAAGTTGATTATTTTTTTTGATACATTTGCCCAATTACTAGACATGACACTATTAGAATTTTGATGGCACTATTAGCTAAATTCGATTGGAAGATCTATTACCTTAATGTTAAGTTCGCCTTGTTAAATGGTTTGTTAGAAGAGGATATATGTTGAGCAACTAGAGGAGTTTCAAGTTCTAAGACATGAAGAAATGGTTTATAAGCTTAATAAAGCCTTATATGGTCTAAAACAATCTTTTAAGGCCTAGTATAACAAAATTGATTCCTATATACAATAATAAGGTTTTAATAAAAGTGAAAGTAAAGATATCCTTTATATAAGAAAGAATGAGAATACAATTAGTTCAATTATTTCACTATATGTTGATGATCTTTTAGTCACTAATCGTGATGCCATTTCAATCATGCAGTTTAAGACAAGTATAGAGAAGAAATTTGAGATGTCAAATCTTATTGAAATGAACTGCTTATTAAGTATGGAAGTTGATTATTTTGATAGAAGTATATGTATATATATATATATGTATGCTTAGGAAGTGTTGAAGAAGTTTCAAATGGAAATATCCAAACTGGTCACTATATCATTGGTTATGAATGAAAAGTTTTCAAAGGATAATGGTAAAAGCAAATCTAATATTACTATTGCAGAAAATTAATTAACAACTTGCTCTACTTATTAGTTATTAGACTATATTTAATATTTTCAGTTAGTTTATTATTAAGGTTTATGCAGTTAGTTTATTATTAAGGTTTATGCATTCACCTTGTCCAATTCACTTGGGTGCTATTGAGAAAGTGTTAAGGTACATCAAAAGGTCAATTGATTACGGTTTATGCTTTATGAAAGGTGAAAGTGCAAATTTGTTTAGTTATGCAAATAATGATTAAGTAGATAGAGTTGACAATTCAAAAAGTACATTGGAATGTGTTTTCATTTAGAAGTGGTATGTTCTCCTAAAATTCAAAGAAGTAAGAGGTGGTCGCCTCATCTTCAGTAAAGGATGAATACATTTTCAATAGCTATGGCAATAAACTAAGCAATTTGTTTGAGAAAATTACTGATGGATTTAAGGCAAAACTACGATGAAACTATTATAATTTAAGTGAAAAATAAGTCTACAATTGATATTTTAAAAAATCTAATATAACATGGAAGAACTAAGCATATAAATGTTAAGTTTCACACCATTAAGTAAGTTAAAAGAATAGCATAAGTTAATTTGATCCATTATAGCTCAGAGGACTAGATTGCAAACTATTATACTAGATTCGTCAAACCTAAGCAAAAGTCCTCTTTTGATTTTGACAATAAAGATTGATAGGTACTAATATCTTGTTTAAGTGTTATTTTTGTAGTTTTTAAGTTAGATTTGCATTGGAAGTTGAATGGAAGTCTAACTCTCTAGCATTGAGTAAGACATCCAAATTCACAGTCAAAACTTCTAAATCGCGATTGCAACCTTGCAACAAGGATGAATGAACTTGGACCAGATGAATTTGCAGAGGATCTCAATTGCGACAGCGACTTTTGGTTGGCTATATATTTTTTGGAATACCAATAGCAGCATGCCATGTGGATTAGCCATTAGACATAAAACGGGGTTCTCTATAGTGATTTTGGTCTTCCTAATGCAAATTGGAAATTCACGACTGCAAAATGCCAGTCACGACCGCAAAATTAGTCTGAGATGCATTTAATGCAAAATCTTCCTTGCTTACCTTAGAGATTTAGGCATAGTTTGTTAGTACTGTCTGTTTGGTGGTTATTGCCTATAAATACTCCACCAAACAGGTATGATGTAAGAGAATTTCATTAATTATAATCAAATTCTTGCAAATTTACTTCACAACTTCTTATTCTTTGTATGTGAGTTATTACTGTTGGGTGTAAGCATTAAACACCATTATAATTGGGTTTGAGAGTTAGCCTAGCTATCAAAACTCTTGTAATAGGTTGAAGTATGAGCCTTTGTAAAACACTTAAGTGAGGTTTATTGTGTGAGCCTTGAAACATTAGGGTTGTGTGTAAGCCATCAAAACACATTGTACAAGTTTGGTGTGAGCTTGGAAACATCACTTTGAGTTAGTGAAATACTCAATTGTGAAAGGGACGTTGGGTTCATTAACACCCGAACCACTATAAATATTATGTGTTCTTACTCTCTACTTCTCTTTCAATCTCCAAACACTTTATCCTCTCTCCAAATTTTTTAGATTCCCACCAATTCAATCCCACTTCTTGGTATGTAAGGGCCAACACAAACATGATGACTAAAGCCTTGGCTAAGGATAAGTTTGGATGTTTTAAGATCAATTCTTGGAGTCTTTAAGAAAAATATCAAGGAGTTTTAGAATTTGATATTTTTTAAGATATTTTAAGTAGATATGTTTAGCTTTTTAGTTTTTTTCCACTATAATTAAAAAGCTAGTGAGGTTTAGTTAAATCTGCCATATTGAATTCTTGATTTAAAAAGACTTGTCACGTAAAAGGTGATGTACAAGTTATAACAATTATTCACTAGCCTTATTCCCATGTTTTTGTAATAATGTCTTTATATATCTTAGAAGTGAAAAGATAATCTTTCTTTAAAATATTATCTTATGGATAATCTAATCTTTCTTTAAAATATTATCTTTTCTTTCTCTAAAAACAACAACATCAATAGAGAGCACTTACGTTAAATTGAATGCAAAATACTCAGTTAATTGATATAGTCCGAGACCAATACCTATAGATCGAATAGGAAAGTGCACCTATCGAGTATAGTATAGCGTAAGAGTATCGAGTGTCGATCTCTCAATAACTAAAAGTACTAGTATTAGCTCTTTCTCTATTATTTAACTCGTAATTTTAAGTGAATTAATTAACTAATTAAAAACTAAAATAAGATAATTGAACAAACTAGAATAATGAAAATATGAACTGGGAAATGGTGACCAATATGACAAATGACACTCAAGTATTGAATCCCTTAAGATTTATTAAGAAATTAATTTTTCAACAATATAATCTAATTCAAAACTCATCTTAGGATTCATCATACACAAGTGTCTAACTAATTTAGTTTATAATGGAATTAC
The DNA here is from genome assembly GCA_949677035.1 of Omphalea diandra. Classification (NCBI taxonomy): domain Eukaryota; kingdom Viridiplantae; phylum Streptophyta; class Magnoliopsida; order Malpighiales; family Euphorbiaceae; genus Omphalea; species Omphalea diandra. Next base: position 22,721 of record CATIWR010590198.1, read on the forward strand.
TAGCCAACATCAAAATAAAAAGAAAATAAAATAGAAAAGTTTTCACGATAAAACTCTCGTATCTCTTATTTTCTTTAAACTTGACGAATGATCAATAATTCTACTCTTGTGGATAGCTTTTTCTCAAAAATAAAATAAAATAAAACAAAGCAAAAACTCTCCTCTAAAAAAACAAAATAAACAAAAGACTTTTTTTAGAAAAATAAAATAAACAAAAACACTTTTTCTTTTCAAAATTCTCCTCCTCCTATTTATACTTCTTACTCTCCCTCAAAATAGGAAAAATATTCTTCTCCACCAATTAGGAAAACATAACTAATAATAAACTCTCCTATTTTGAATAGGACCCGGTGCTTCCCAAATATACTGCATAGGCTCTTGCTATACTGCACGAACTCTTCCTAAATTGTATTAGAAGGACTAAAATTCTATTTGAAAAAATATCAAAACTGGTCGCTGAATTGTCAAATTTTTGTTCAGTCCCTGAACTTCTAAAATTGCACAATTTCACCCGAAAAATTTCCATAATTCATCAATTAGCTCCAATTTTCAGGATTTCCTATAAAATTATAAAATACAAGCCAAAAGTGAGACATCATCTGGTATTTTTTTTAAATTAGACTCAATTAACAATAAAACCAGCCTTAAAAATACTTAAAAATAAAAAACTATCATTAACACATAAAATCAACTTTTAAATTGACTTTTAACTTGTTTTTGGAACACTAATATATCAAATGTTATTTGATTTGAATTCAATCTCAAGAAAGAAATTTGTATTTCATAAAACATGAGTAATTTGAACATAAATTAAGTGGAAAAATAAAAAGAGAAATATATATGTGAGTGTTTCGATTTTTAGGGTTATTCTAGAACAAGTGGAATCTTGCTTATGGCTTCTATCTTTTATCAATCATTGGGAGATCAAGAGGATGAGGGTTATATATTGATACACACCCAAGTTATGTGTGAGCGCCTCGAGTTTAGCGGCTACTCTTGAACTTGTGGAATCTTGCTTGTGACTTCTACCTTTTATTGATCACTAGGGGATTGAGAGGATAATGGTCATACTTAGGTAATAACCCCTAATCGTGGCATGTGATTGGACCAACGAAGGGTTCCTCTTAGGCCTTACAAATTTCAAAACATTGGACCAATAAGGATTTCTCTTAGGCCTTGTAAATTTCAAAACCCTTAGTCTAAATGGTGGTCATCAAGAAACCAAAAGTGGGATAATACCTTGGTACTACCCTAAAAAATATGGAGTCACCACTCGACTTTGGTTAAGACAAAAATGGTGGTCATCGAGGGACCAAAAGTGGGATAATACCTTGGTACAACCCTTAGGGAATATGGAGTCACCACTCGACTTTGATTGAGACAAAAATCTGGGGAAAGTAAAATCTAAACCTAATCTAAGTCAATTAGAAGACTCATTTCATCTTTACCCTATTAAAGATCGAGTTTGAAAATTAGGTATGGCTTGAAGAAGGGGTTAGGCACCCCGAACTGCTCGAATATTAGGATCTGACCTTTGGACATCTTTGGTTCACTTTTAACATTTTAGTCGAGTTATTGATTAGTCCAATTATTGCCCCTAAGCATACATCTAAACACTATCTATTTCAATAACTTGTTATCAACTTAAAAGGGGAAAAGGATCATGCATCATGGTATAGGGTCTTAACATGCATCATCATCCATTCACATACATAATCATCCATAATGGGGAAGGGGTTCATGTGACATGGCTTGAGGTTTTAACATGCATTATCATTCATCCACACATAAATGTAACCGCGCATGATCACATAATCTATATGGAAAAGTGATTAAGACCAAGTTCATAGTCTAATCCTAAGTAACCACCTACATCCAAAAGAAGAAATAAGTTAATGATGAGTCAAGCTAAAAATAAATAACTAAAAAGAACATAAAGTAAGTAAAAAAAGGAAAATAAGGTTTATAGTGGTCACCATACCATAACTCCATAGTCAAGCCACCTAACATGTGACTAAGTCAATGATCATCACATTTCATCATTACAAACCGAAAGATACTGCTTGCAATACACATGTTCAGATGCATGAATCATGGATAAAAGGAAGGGAATGAACACACACATATTGTTAGGCATTTGGAGGGCATTAGATAGTTTTGAGGCAAAGATTCACCTAGATGAAGTCCTAGGGTTATTAAACTGTCCTTCATCTTGCTCATAAAGAGCTAGAAAATTTAAGGCAAAACCTAATATTACAGAAGTTAGAATGTGCACATCAAACTAAGAAATCAAATAATCAAAAATACTATTCACATGACTATGGATAAAATCTTACCCAAATAGGACTATCAAGGTCAAAGAAAACTCAAGTTCCTCATTTTCTCATTATTTTAAAGTGTTAAAAAAACCAAAAACATAACTTTAAGAATAAAGAAACAAAAAAAACACAAAAGTATTTTAAGGAAAAAAAAAAAAGAAGTCATTTAGAAAACTAATAAAACTTCATTCTTGAAGTGAATAGAGGTCCTAAGTCATTAGACCTTACTCTATTCTATCACTAAAGTCACCAAACATCCCCAAAAGAAACCCCCAAAGTAAGAAATTTGAAAGAAAAAAGAAGAAGATCTTTTATTGTATTGTAGGGAACCTGGGCTATACAATCATGAATAAAGGTTGTACAACCTAGGAAGGGGGTTGTACAACCTACCAATAAGGGTGTACAACCTTCATTTTCTGGGTTTTGAAAATAAAAATGAGAAAGAAAAAATAGAGAAGAAAAAGGGGAAATGGAGTCCTGGGTGTGTTATAGTGATGTGTTTGCTTTCAGAAGCACATGATAAGTTTAATATCTTCTAAGAATGCTTAGAAGCATACATAAATGTAAAAAAATGAAGGCCTAGTTTTACCTTAGAGTGAGTGGGTGAGGTTAGGGTTTTAGTTTTCTATGTGTGGGGGTGCTGGAGAGAAAATTTTAGCAGAGTATCTTTAGGTTTTTCCAAGCCTCCTTCTTTTCTTAAAATAAGGGGGTATTTATAGGTGTTGGATAAGTACACAGTGCCAGAAATAGTTTTGGTTGCACCATAGAAGCACCCAATCATAGAGAAGGAAAGTGTTATACTAAAATTAAGGTTTGCATGTGGGCTATATAGCCAAGAGTGTGTTGTACATCCCTCTATCAGGGCTACGCAACCTTATTATTAAAAGGGGGACCAATTCTAGAACATTCTAAAGATTAGAGTTTAGGAAGGGTTGCACAACCCTGTTTAATGGTTGTATAACCCATCAAGCCTGGTTGGCAGCCTTAGTCTGTATATAGGCTTAGTCTTTGGGCTTTTCCAAGGTTTCTAAGTCCTTTTATCTCTCCCTTTGACAATTCCTTTTACATCTTGGGGAATGAATTCAGTAACTTTCATCATCGTGCTTGTATCGTGAGACCTAAAATCTAATGCTTATATTATGGCACACTTTTAAGATCATTAAGGGATCCTTTTAGAGAGGCTTTATGAAGTTTGAAGCCCTTATTTATAATCAAATAACCAATATGAAACCAACATATCCAATACTTTGGTATTATCTCTAATCAATATAAAGTCGCCACTTGAATTTGGTTAGGATAAAATTTCATGCAAGGATAAATTTTAAGCCTAATAAGTCAATTAGAAAGTCCAATTCGTCTCCACCCTATTTGAGATTAGGTTCAAGAATTGGCACCATAAGAAAGTTATTAAATGTCAATGGAAATTACCAACAGACACATTTTTATCACTAATTATCTATGAAATTGTGACAAATGGGTGACGATGTGCAAATAATGATGAAATAATAACTAATAATTGATGATAGAGTTAGAATCCATTGCTATTTCATCACTAACTTTGGTGCCCTTTTTTGGCATGAATTATAGCGAGTGAATAGTGAGGAGGTAGTAATGATTTAGTTTAATGATGGATGGTTATCTATCATTAATCGAATAGTGCATGCGTAGTGATAGATGCAATTCATCGCTAAATAAGTGAGTGAAATGGATATTGTTTCACTTATGCTTAGTGACAAATTATATCCATCGCTATTTTTAAATTGGATGCTTATCAATAGAATGTGTTCGTCACTAAGTTTATAAGTAAAACAATTATCATTTCACATATACTTAGTGAACGTTATGATTCATCACTAAGTCTGAAGATTAAAATGATAGTAATTGACTGCCATTTCAATTATCTTTTATAATGGCAAAACCCTGTAAAAGAAACACTTTCCTCACATTCGATTTTTACAGCTCACTCTCACTCTTTCTTATTTTCTTTCTCTCTTGTTTTCTCACTCTTGTTCTATTTCTTTATTTCTTTCCCTTGTTCTCTTTTTTTCCCTTGTTTTTTTTTTCCCTAGTTCTTTTCTCTTTCCCTCATTCTCCTCATTCGATGTCACTACTAGTGTTGTTGTGTGCAACATTGTAGCTGTTAAGTCATCGATCTAGGTATGTTGACATTAATTGATAAATAGTTTTGGCATTTGGTTTGGTTTAGGGTTCTCCTATTAAATGAGTTTGGCTTAGGGTTTGGGGAAATTAGGATAGTTTGATAGTAAGGATAGAATTTGGGTAAATTAATTTGTAATTTGTTTAATAGAATTTGAGAAATTATTGACTGTAATTTGAAATTAATTAGGAATTTGTGTTGTTGATTTACAAGTTGGGATTGGAAAATTTAAGGTAGTTTGTAGTAATAGTTTAGAATCTATTGACATTAATTTGTAAGTTGTTTATTATAATTTGGGAATATGGTGACTATAAGTTGAAATTAATTAGGGCAATTATGTTGTCTTACTGAAGAAGCAGCTTTTGAGACTATAATTTGTAAAATTATTGTGCATTTTGCTGCAATTTTCTTTATGGAGTGTTTATGTAGCAAATATGTGGAATTTTTAGGTTAATAAAAATGAAGTTAGTTTCTTCTTTTATGAATTAGTGTTTTTTGTGAATGAATGCTTATGAATAGTTTCTACAAAATGTATGTGATGAATAGTTGGTCTTCATTGAACATGAATTAGGGGTTGTTTTGTTAAATTTCTTATAAGGCAAATTTGTTTAATTGATTAGGAAGACTTCCTATAATTGGATGCAAAATGAATTTTGATGCTTTGTAATTCTTTCTCTTTATTAGGTTTTGATATGAATTGAAATACTTTGTAATTCTTCCTTTCTATGAGGCATTTTGATGGTGTGATAACACCTTTAAAGAGTTAAATTTAATGATAAAAGGATATGATAATGATAAGAAATAATAGAAAAATAAGTGGAAATGAAATAAAGTTTAACTAAATATATGTTTTGTTAAGTTAATAAGAAAAGAACCTAGAGAATTATTGAAATGCAAATACAGTTATGAATTCAATAACATTAAAACTAATTTTAAGTGAATGTAGAACTAATTTAGAACAGGGTTTGAATAAGGATCAAAAGATAAACTAAGTTTTTGAAAAATAAGAAACTTGATTTATGAAATTGAAAGATAAATGACTTTGATTTTGGACTTGACATGCAACCAGTGTAATCCTTATTATTTTAGTAATATATTTGAATATTTAATTGATATTTTTGGATAGTTATTAGAAGGAAATATTATAATAATGACTTCTATAAATCAGACTTTGGGACTAGTTTAAGCTAGGACTTGAACCTTAGAAATATTGATGTGTTTTTATGTCCAAATTGCTCACTAAAACTTTGTTTTATATTATTTAATTTTGAAAATATTTTTACATTATTTAGGTGCCTTAACTGCTATTTTAATGCAAGATTTAAATGTCTAATTAAGGGCTTATCTTTATCTTGGTGAAAATAAACTTAAATAGTAAGATTTCAATAGGAAATAACCAAATGAATTATTTTAATTACCATGTAATTGGTCTTGTATGTGATTGCTTGGTAATATTCGATTTTTTATTTTCTTTTGAGTTAATATTAGTTTTATTCATTATTGTATTATTCTATTATAATGAATTATTTATCTTTTGAGCTCTTAAATATTGTTTTATACTATGAGTGAGTGATGTCATTTATTATATTTTTATTTACATTTATTAATAATTTAAGCCTCTAAATCATTAAGATTTTTACATTTTTGCTATGGTCAGTAATTGAGATCAAACCTTATGATCTAAAACGGACACATAAAATAGATTTTGTTCAAAGTTAAGAAAATCCTCTAAATTATCAAGATTTTCACACTTTTTTTTTTTTGTGAACTCTAGATAGATTTAAAAAGTCAATTATTGGATCATTGAAGATTTAATAAAATTTATCTTAAATTCCTATTTGATTTAGGATTCATGGTATAGCAAGATTTTCATTTAAATTTGGCTTGGTTTAGGTTTCTATTTGGTTCCAAACTATGTAAATCTATACAAGATCTTTATATGATCTGGATTTTCTTTAAATAATTCCACTAATTTAATTTGTAGTTTGTCCATTATATTTTCTATTTAGTTTTTTAAGTAGCGTAGATTACAAATAGTTTTACCCAAAGAGATAAATAGTTATCACTTACAAAATAACTTTAAATGATGCATGACTCTTTCTAATACGTTTAGGAGTTAGAAATTTATTTATTATAACTTTATTGTGATCAATACTTAGAATATTTTAATTATAATTGAATTAGGATTAGTATTTGAATTGTCTAAAGTCATATCTTACTTAAATTATGAGGTTTTAAAATTAAATAAGAATTTGCATTAAATTAGAATACTTAACTAGAATTGGGTTCGATTTTATTTAAGCTTAATTATGAATTTGAATTGTTTTATTACAAAAGAAAAAAAAGAAAAATTTTTCTTAATTTACTATGAAATTGAAAGGATTTTATATTGAAATTTAATTATGATAATGACTTGCAATTGTTTGAATTCATAATAGAGTAAAGAAAAGGGTTTCCCATATCTATAAGGATTTTTATGAACATGAATTTAATTTAATTTTCTAATTTCATTTGTGTTCATGGATTGGCTTTTCTTCTTTTTCTCTAATCATGTAATTATTGTGTCATTCAATTATCTAGGATTATGGTCTAACTATTATTTTGCCTCGATTTTTTAGTTGCCATAAACTTGGTTCTCTCTCTATTTACCTATATTAGATTTGTTGTTGGAATTTCATGTTTATATTTTTTTTTATTACACTAGGTATGTGTTTGCGTCATTAGTTTATTTTTCTTGATTTTTAGAATATTGTTTATTATGATTTGTCAGCTATTTGGTGACTCGAGGATAACTGGAGGTGAAAGAATTAATAGAGAAGTATAAAAGTGTTTATTTTAATTAGTTGATCATTGTTGTTGATGATAATTCAAAATTGATATTGTTATGTTTTTGCTTGTTCTTGTTTCCTTTTTGCGCCTAAAATGTGTACTTTTGATTTGATACCACTATGCTTTTATGTGTTAGGATCATTTTATGATAAATGATAATTGATGATGAAAGTTTTTTCATATTTATAATTGCAATAAAGTTTTTTCATATTTATAGCTGCAATTTAATATGTGCTTTGTGATTTGTCAGGTGTTTGGTGAACTGAAAAAGTGTTACTAGAGTTGTTTTCATTCTTTTGAAATTTATGATATTATATTTTTCCTTATTCTTGTTTCCTTTGTATACCTTATATGTGTACTTTTGATTTGGTTTTACCATGCTTTTGTGTGTTAGAAAGATTTTATGATAAATGATAATTGAAGATGAAAGTTCTTTAATATGTATAATTGTGGTTTGATGTATGCTTTTATGAGTTGCCACATGTTTGGTGACTTGTAAAGAATTGAAGGTGAATAAATTAATGTGGAACTATATAAGAATTTATTTCATTTACTTAAAATAGAACTATAAAATGAATTCATTGCTTATTTAATAATACTTAAAATAGATATATAGTGATCACATATTATTACGGGTGGCAATAAAATGAATATAATTATGTATTATCAAGGAAAATCCATATTTTTATTTTCCAAGAGGTAAATTTAAATAACGGCACGTTTAATTTAAATAAAAAACAACTTTTAGTTATATAAAAACATATATCATTATATAAGGTCATGAAATAAATATAAGAATGTCTTCTAAAAAAAATCGACTTCCCAATTATAACAAATTAGTTTAAATGCTATCATATTTATCTTAATAGCAAGGCTATCATTTCCTTCTTCTTATTAAGCCATGGAAAATAATAAAAAAAAACATGAATAGTTGACCCATTGATTTGCATAATAAATTTAAGCGCACTTTAAAGCCCGTACATTAATAGCAAAAGCCATATGGCCTGAGCAAAATCTTACTAATAGGCTTACTAGGCTCAAAAGACGTGATAATTTCTCAAAACTTATAACTTTGCACGGAAAAAAAAAAAATCTCAGCCCGTTTGATAAACCAAATGCAATCTAATGGCTGTCAAACCATCCTAGCTCATACATAAATAGCAATCTCATAACAAAAGTGAACCAAATCAACCAGCCTAGAGCAGATGGTGCCAGGACTCACAAATGGGCCAAGAGGAAACCCTATTATTTTCTAAAAACCTTAAAAAGTTCAATTGATTCATCTAACCTTATCGACTGCTAAGGCTTTATCCCAACCATCCATTCAAGAACGCAAATACAAAGCTAACATCAATTGCCTTTTATAGAGCCACCGGCAATGATTCTTTTATGCCTTAACCCATTACACTAGAATAAATTCCCTTAAAGCAAACCACTAAATAATTAGTTAATCCATCTTATAAATCAATCCATGTATAGAGCCTTACCAAAGATGAGAGTTGAGAAATTATCAAACCAAGAACACAACCATTTCGAAAGAGTACCAGCATACATCAAAACTAAATCAATCCCACGATCTACATTAACAACACTGTTATGATACAAGAGGAGGTTCAGGAGGAAGATCCATTAGGTTCACTCGAGACCAAATCAAGGGCAACCAATTATCATTCCAAGGAAGGGCAGTCGCTACATTACTTAAAATGAAAGTTAATTTTCTTCATTCTACACTAGCACATTAAAAGGAATTAGAAAAACAAATGTGAGCGATAATCATCGAAGCATAAGATGAAAGCTAATTTTTCCTACTCACAATCTTATACTTTTTAACACTACATGTAATGTTTTTTACCATTCATATTACATTTTTTTTTAAATTACTCCTCTATCAAAAAAGATGAGAGCTGAGTACCAATCAAACCGATAACACAATGATTTTGAAAAAATAATGCATACATCAAAACCAAATCAATTCCATGATCTACATCAACAAAGTTGTCATGATATAAGGGTAAGTTTAGGAGGAAGAGCCGTCGGGTTCACCTAAGACCAAATCAAGGGCAACCAATTATCATTCCAAGGAACACACTAAAAAGAATAAAAAAAAAAAAAGCATGTATGAGTAACAATCATCAAGCAGAAGATGAAAGCTAAATTTCCTACTCACAATATTGTGCTTTTTAACACTACATGCAATGTTTTTTACCATTCGCATCTCATTTGTTTTTTTAAATTGCCCTTCTATAACCAAAATCATGACATACACTCTAAGTTAAGAACCTGGCTATGGTCTTAAATCCCCATGTGATTTATTGACTATTCATAAATAAAAGTTGTTGTCTAATTCTTTTTCACAAAATCTATGGTAGACCCAACTATATTGCAAAGTTATGTGTGTGAAAGATTAAATACATTTTTTTGTGCCTTATAGATAGTTTAGTTTAACCAACTAGCCATATTAAACAACACCAAAACATAGTCGAGCAAAAGCAAACATGCACAGACAAGAATTCAATAACAAAAAATCATTTTAATTTTTTACAAACAAAAATTATAGCTCTGTCAACTAACAGTATTAAAAACAAATGAATTGATAAATTCAAAAATCTTTTTTTTGAAGCATACTTAAATCATTGATACCAATTTAGTTTGTTAATACCAATAAATCCGTATGTAATTAAAAGCCACCTAAATTAATTATTTTCTAACATTGAATCCTCACATTGAACAATTTCTATATAGATAAACATTTTAAATAAATAAACACTTTAAGTTCTAAAAAGTGATTCCTCCAAAGCCAATACACAATCATGAAACTTTAGGCATAAAGAGACAAAACACACAATTATAGAAAATCATCAAACATAAGCAAAGACAAACACTATAATAACAAAAGTCAACAAAAAATAAAACAACAAAATAGAACTTTTAAAGGGGTGAGATCATCAATTCCAAGATAAAAGAAAAAAAAAAAAAAGCTACTTATTTTTAACTACATAGGGGACACAAAAAAAAGAAATTTAACTATTCTCCAGAACCAAAAGAAATCACCCCATATTTTTTAAAAATAACTAAAGCTCTTAACAAAATTAGTAGCCTATTCACTTAAGTTGGGGAAAGGTAACGCAGTTAATTTCTGAGTTTTTATTCCAATCCCTGGTTTCTTAAATCTAGCCCTTGATAAGTTTCTTAAAACTACTAGATCTGATTGAGTGTTGAGGCTATTATCTGGTGTTGGGTGGATAAAGCATTAAAAAAAATAAATTATCATGGCGGACTGAGCAAAAATACTTGCTCTATCAGGGCAATACTGGCATGGGCAGTAGTAAAAGCTTGATCTACCATCTTAACTGAATGCTCTGCCAACTCCATTGCTTTGCCAAAGTCCATAATGGCTCCATCATATAAGCCCCTTAAAAACCTCATATGCTTATAATTGTAATTCGCAATATCTATTTGATAAATACTCTGCAACAAATTTATTGCCTTATTAAAAATATCATCCTTTGAAAAATCCAAACTATTATACCATTCAGAGACTAAGCCAGTAATGTATGTACTCCCAAAAACATCTTGGTGGTTGAAAACTATTCGTGTTTGGCATAACTCATCATTTGTCTCTTCATAACTATAATTAGGATGGGATAGTCCCAACTGAATAAACACCTTAGCCAAAATTTTTTCTAGAGGAATCCTGAATGTGGAAGGCTAAACAGGGTTCTCTATACCTAAAAGTGGGAATACAACAAGGGAGAGAAATAAAGAGAAAAAACACATGTATTTCATTCAAGAAATATAAACACCAAACCATTTAGATGAGAAATCAATAATTTAGAAAACATCAATTACCAAAAAATATAAAACTAGTTTCCATTAACAATCTTTTTAGTAATGGTAATCATATTTATAGGATAACCACTTTGTATATACGAACTTCCTTTTATGTTACAATTACATTAATTTGTGCTACATTTTCTCAAACAAAACCTCATATTTCTTTTCTAATTAAGTGCATGTACAATGGGTTGGCCATTCAGGTTCATTATAAGAAAAAAACAATGGTAATACACAAATAGATCTCCATGGTATTTTTGGTAATTCAATATACTAATCATTCTCTTTCTTTAATATCGAGCAAGTAAATCAAATCCAGTCTAAAACAAGGGATAGGGCTACCAAAAAAGGAGAGCAAATCTAAAAAAGATAAGTATTTTATTTATCCATTTCCTCAATTGTATTTGATGAGTCCATACTACTTATCCAAAGCCATGATGAATGTTGTTTATAGTCTATCTTTTGTTCTGTTCATTATCAATGATTAAAAAACATAGAGTATAAAAAATTTATTGTATAACTGCTTATGTCTTTCCTAGATAAAACTAAAAGAGAGCATAAAATGACTGTGTTTCAGTGAGATAGCTGGTGAGAGTATTTATTTAAAACTTATGTTCATATGAAAGAAAGCATAACTAAAGATAAAGATCAGTCAAAATAGCAAACATATTAATATTTTTTTAATGGTGTTATGTTAATTTTGCCCAAACTAATGGTTGTTGAATAAAAATTTCCTTTAATACACAATAATAAATAAGCAATGAAAAAAATTAAACAGAGTGGACTAAAAAAGGAATATGGGAACAAAACCCACGAAAATACTTTAAAAGAAATAACTAACCTTTAAATTGTACTCCTAACAATAGCAAGCTAGTAAAAGCAATAAATGCTCATTAGATAATAAGAGAAGAATCACTACGTAGAAATAAAAAAAAGTATAGTATAAATGGAAAGAAATAATCAAAAGCTATTTAAAAAAAAGATTAAAAGAGAGAAATTACCAAAGAGAGGAAGATAAATAAATGCGTTTGTTGATAAGGAAATGGAAGGATATATTTAGAGAGAGAATGACCTTGGTAGTTGTAAAGAACTGTAGATTTATATTTACAAAGTTAACCATCTTGTTTGCATGGCTAAATAGAATGGAACGACATTAGTAGGAAACCCATTGTAAATTTTTTTTTTTCACATCACTGATTTTCATAATGCAAATAAAATATTAATATAAGGCAAAGTAAAACAATTGTTTGACTTTGGTAGTACTTGTGCTAAGGAACACATAATGTAACTTAAGAAGCAAAGGGAGTGCCTCTCAAGGTCGTGAGGCTAAGCATCACAACAGTAGTGTTAGATCTTATGAAAAAGTAAATTCGATTCTCCTTAGCATTGACCTTCAACAGACACGTCATTTTCTATTATTCTTTTAAGTGAGAACAATATCATATATGCTTAAAGTGCTCAAACAATTTAGGGTGTCCTGTGAGAGTTATTTTGGTAAAATAAGTGCAAATTAGAGACAAAAAGGGAATATCATATTCTTTACAATGATTTCCATGCTTCCTAATAATTTTAAAATAGGCAAAACAGAACAGAACCTTGACTTAAGCAAATCTCATGAGATAAAAAAAACTATCATTTAATATTTCAATAACTTATAGTAGGGGAGGGAAAAGTGGGTTATTAATAAAAGGGATGAACATTAGTTCAAGTAATCGAATGGAAAACTGAGCCAACTAACTTCCATCATTTCAATAATGCCACTAACATTTAGTAAACAACTATAAGCATAAATGAAAAGTACATATGGTTTAAAGTAAGAATGATGACAATATAGCCACATGCATTAGCACAACATCTAAATGTTTCATTGATTGCAATTAGATAAGTGCAAGGGAAACAATTGAAGATAGATAAAAAATTTGATGGAAAAACGATACCGTCTCCACAGTCTAGCATGTGCATAGCCACAAAAAAACAAAAGTTTTTTCTTTATCAACCCATGCAAGCAACCTAATAGAGATAGATCCTCAACAAGCCCATAGGTCATTAAAGTTTTTTTAAAAGCATACAACTAAATAATGTCGTTTTGAATGAGATTAATAGAAGGAGCCACACACTAACGTGGTGAGAATAAAGAAAGAGCAAACTCAAAACAACACCACATAGACAATTGAAATAACAAACAATTACATTGATGCTTCCAATTCCCATAGCCTTAAATGACACCCATAGAAAAAACAAAATAAGCCCTCACCCCGTCTAAATTTGTAAAATCACCCTGTTGGACTGTAGAAAATGTGAGTTCAATTTATTATATTTATATAAATATATATTAGAGTTGCCATGCTTAATTATTTATGTTCCAAGGGAAGTAAATGTCATGGTCCACACTGTTACTAGATGAGCTTGTGCTCTTTTAAAAAGAAGAGTTTGTATATATTGAGAATTTTTTAGCCTTCATCTAAAATGTATTCAACTATTTTTATTTAATAAAATCCCAATTTTGTTGTTTCTCAAAAATATAATACAGTATAAATTTTTTAAATGTTACTCCCTCCATTCTATATCAACTGCCATTTTTTAGATTACATTTTATAAGTAAAATTATTAAATTACCATTTTTTATAAATGTATTCATTATCTCTTAATAAGGATAAAGATAGAATTGAAAAAAAATAATTAAAGTCATATTTGTATTTAAAAGTGACAAATATTTTAAAACAAAAAATCTTTTAAAACGTCAGTTAATATAAAATGAAGAAAGTACAATACATTTTTATATGCTTTAATCAAATTTAAAATCTCTTTCATTTTTATGTCACCATCTCTAGTGTTATAAATAAATATAGATATAAATATTGGTAAATATATAATGAGTGGATGGATCTAGAAATATATAGACACCATATTTTTAAATATTTTTGGTAGTATAAAATAAAAGACAAAAGCTTTAAGCTCCATTTATTCCATGAAGAAGATTTTTTTTTTTGAATTTTTAGCATGTTTAAGAAAATTAATTAATAAAAATATTATTATGATCTTAGAGAAAATTAAGTCATTAAAAAAATGACATTTTCTATTCAAAAAAGCAAAATATTTTTTTAAAATTTTGATAAACTCATTAGAAATGAATTATATAAATATATATTATTAATGCACCTAAAATCTGTAGTCATTTTAAATTATCGACACTCATCATCAGTCGTTGATAATCAATAACAATGATTGATAATAACTCAAATAATTTTTATTTCTTTAATACATTTTTCTCATATGTAACAATAAATAGTATAAATATAAAATTTGTTAGTCTACATATTGACATAATCTCATAACTCAACAAAATTTACAATTTTTATAATTCAAATAAATGAAAAAAAATCTCTAGTTATTTTTTAAAAATCATAATCATATAATAAAAATTATTTTTTCAAAAAATATTTTATTGATATAAATTATTTCTTCCGTGGTATCTACGAATATTTTGAAAATCAGACTGAATCGATTAGTCAGACTGATAAAATTGAGAATTGAATTAATGATCAATTCAGTTTGATAAGAATTGGTTTTCACTATTATTTTTATTTTTAATTATTATAAATATATTTTAATATTTTTTCTGATTTTTAAAACTATTTTAGTCATGAATTAATTATTTATTCGGTTTGATAGGAATCATTTTTCACTATAATTTTTTTTATTTTTAATTATTATAAATATATTTTAATATTTTAATATTTTTTATTTTTAAGACTATTTTAATTATTTTTTAAATTTTATTTATTATTAAATCAATTGAACTAATTAATTAGATCAATCGAATTGATGGTCAATCAACTAACTAGTTATTATCTATGGTGTGGATGTCCTTGAGTAAGTTTAACATCAATCATTTTTGTTAAATGGGGCCTAGATATTTTCATTATGGATTGATTGAATTTTTTTTTGTTCTTCATACTCAATATTAGGGGTGGATATTTGACCAGTTCAATTTATTTAATTTAATATTTTAACTAAATTAAATTTTATACTATCGCAACCTAAATATAATTGAATTTTTTCATATATCAAATCAATTTTTTATAAATAAAATTAAACTGAATAAATCATATTTTAGTTTATTTTATTTGATATATTTTAAACTAATATTTTTTAATATTTTATGTTCCTTAATAATTTATAGAGATAATACATATCATATATAATTATATACGTAGGTGTAGATTATATTTAAGAATAAAATTAGATTTACATTATTTATTTAAATAATTTTATTTTGAAAATTTATTTTAAAATAAATTTATTTTTTAAATATATTTTAAAATAAATTTATCTTTTAAATATATTTTAAAATAAATTTATCTTTTAAATTTACTTTAAATAATTTGTTTAAATTATTTTTAAATTTATTTAAGAAATTTTAAATTTATTTTTTAAATCTATTTAAAATAAATTTAATTTTAAAATTTATTTTAAGATAAATTTAATTTTAAAATAAATTTAATTTTAATTTTTTTCAAAATTATTTTAAAAAATATAATTAGTTTCATTCAGTTTTAATTTTTTAATTTTAATATATTAAAACTCATATCAAGTTGAATTAATTAATTTTTTTAAAAATAAAATAAAATTGAATTAAATTTCAATTTTAGTTAAATTAAATTAAATTAAACTTAATCAATTAATTTAATTTGATTTTTGATTTAATTGAATCGAATTTAATCGTAATATCCATCCCAAATTCAATTAAAGTTTTTTTAGAAAATCCCAAATTCAATTAAACTTAAACAAAAAAAAAAAAAAAGTCCATTCCAAATTATTATTTACCCTCGCATGGGTTACTTTTACCTTTTGAAGATTTACAAGTGCGAAGAAACATTTTTCTTGGTTCCAATCTTGATGGAGAAGTCCGCGTCTCTTTTTTCCATGCACCCATGAAATACCCTAAAACCCCATCTCAGTAGCGAAATATCGCATCATCTTCCTCCTCCACCTCATCATATTTGAAAACCCATTTTAGTCAATTCATAAAACTTCGAAAGATTCTTTTTTGTTCTTTTTTTTTTGTCATTTTTTTTTTTTTTTTTGAGAATGCAAACTTCGAATAATCGAAATATCCTCTCATATAGAATCTCGCCCCCTTCTCTCTCTGTCTTTGTTTCTCCATCACACACTTCGAAAGGGAAAGAGAAGATAGAGCGCCAAAAAGCCATTAAACCAAAACACGAACCGGACCGATTCCATATTATTAGTCGGATCCTCCAACCAATCATAACCGTCTATTCTTTAATCCAACGGGTGATATCAGTCGGCGATGTGGTTACTCTATGTCCTGCGTCCAGTGGTTTTTATCGTAAACCCTAGCCCCCACGATAGAGATAGACACTCATAACTTCACTCTCTCTCTCTCTGTGCAACAACTCCAGCAAGATTTACGTGGAACGCCTTGAATCCTCCGGTCCTCTCTCTCTCTCTCTCTCTCTAGAAAGAGAAAGAAACAAGAAATCCTCCTTGTTTCTTTTCTTCTCTTTCTTTGCAAAGTGACCCAGATCTGTATATTTTTCTTTCAAGATTTGATTTTTATGTTTTTGAGTTTCTGGGTTTTTGTGGGTTTCCCTTTAATTTTCGGTTTTTGACCGCTTCCCAGTATCCTGTCTTGTTTTTTAGTTTTAAAATTGTTATTCTAATATGGTTCTGAATCCGAGTCCGGGTAGCGAGTTTTGTTCTTGGCTCAGTGGGTTGTGAGTCTTCCATCTTTAGATCTGTCGAAAGAGTATCCCCCTTGCCCGTGTTGTTACCGGTGGACCAGCTAGGTCTTTCCTGTTATATGATTCGTTGACTCGGCGATTTTGAGGGAACCGAGTTGGAGGTGACTCGTTGACTCAGTGAGTCAGGGTGGTAGGAAGATCCAGCCTCGCGGAGTAGGGTTTGGTAGGAGCCGAGCGGCAATAATGCCGTCTGTGGGGATGCGTCGTACCACTAGAGTGTTTGGAGTGGTTAAGGGAGTGGATGGGGCACGGGTATTGCGGTCTGGGCGACGTTTGTGGCCAGGATCAGGTGATGGCAAGTTCAGGAGACCTAACGATGGAGATGAGTGGTTGCACAACATGATTAAAGCTACCCCCAACACCACGATCAACAAGAATCACCATAACAATAACAATAGTTCCGTTAAATGCAAGCTAAACGGATGGACCCATGTTTCGAAATTGAAGAAAGAAGCGCCTACTGTGGTTACTAAAGTGCCCAAGCAAAAGTGTGAGAATTGGAATGGTACTGAAAACAAGATGTTTGGTCTCGTTTATAGTAGAAAAAGAAAGAGAGTGGGTGTGGAAAATCAAGAAAATCCAAATAATAAGATGTATGGGATATGGTTTTCGCGAAGGCAAAGGAGAACCAAGCAAAGGGATCGTGAGCGTGCACTTCTTACTTTTGTTCTTGATGGTGGGATTGGTTCTTGCGGTAGTGGGTTAGCTTCTTTATTGAATTTGGTTTTGGGGTATATTAGGAGGGCTAGTTTGAGATTTTCTGCGCTTGCTGCTTTCTTGTTGTCTGAACCGGTTAGCAATGCTTTTGCTTGGAATGGAATTCTTTTGCTTCAGGTATATCTTGATTCTTTTGCTGTAATATTTTGTGTTTTGAAATAGGAAAATTGATTTTTAGACTTTCTAAGCATGAAATCTATGTATTCTTATGTTTTGTGAAGCTGTTTGTGACATAGTTTGTATTATGCCTAATTACTTGTGCTCGATTATTATTTATTGAATAGAATAGTTTTTCTTTTTTGAACTTCTTCTTTCAGGACACTACTGCAACCAGAGCTGGAATTTGCAAGATTTTTGGGTCCAGGTCTACTGTGCCGATATTTTCTTTGGATTTTTCTGCTGTTCCTTTCTGTTTTGTGAATATGCATCTCAGTTTACTGGTTAGGTTTAAGCGTCTTTCTCTTATACCTGTAAATAACTTGTTCGATGAGGACTTGAGCGATCAAGAAAGTGAAGAACATCGTTCATGTGCCCTTGTTAAAACGGAAACATTACCAGAAACTGATAATTCTGAGAATAAGCTGGTTTTACATCCGTCAGTGAGAGCCTCTAAATTAGTTTGCCGGAACAGCCAATACAGAAACGGCTTAAATTCCTGTGGTATTCAAAAAAGGAGGAGTTCACTTAGAATGAGGAGAGCAAGAAATCCTTCCCTGGGTGGTTTACACAAAGCTAATGGTGCTTTACTTTCAGATCTTATTAGTAGTAGAAAAAATGGCATTCCTTTCTCTTCTGTAGTGTCTAAGAATAAGCTTAGGAGTTCAGTTCAAAGTATACCTACTGCAAATGTCAATGATGCAAGTTCCATTGTAGTGACCTTACCCATGAACTCATCAAGCTGCTCTGCAAGTATACTGGTTATTGGATCAGACAGATGTTATAGGATTGAAGAGGCCATTGTCACATTAGAAGTCTCTGGCTCAAAGGAGTGGGTGCTTGTCGTGAAAAACGATGGGTTGGCCAGGTACACACACTTGGCACAAAAGAATATGCGGCCCTGTTCTTCCAATCGGATCACTCATGATATAATATGGACTGGGGATGAAAGTTGGAAGTTAGAGTTTGCTAACCGACAGGATTGGCTAATTTTCAAGTATCTTTATAGGGAATGTTTTGAACGCAATGTATTATCTCCCATTTCCAAGGCCATCCCTGTGCCAGGAGTGTGTGAAGTTCTGGAATATGAGGATGGCAACACTATACCTTTTTCGAGACCCACTGCATACATTTCTTTAAATAATGATGAGGTTGCTAGAGCTCTGTCTAAAAAGACTGCAAATTACGATATGGATTCTGAAGATGAAGAATGGCTGAAGAAGGTCAATAGTGAATTCTTCGTGGAGAATGAGCATCAAGAGTGTCTTTCAGAGGATAACTTTGAGTTACTGATTGATGCCTTTGAGAAGGCTTTGTATTGCAGTCCAGATGATTTTGCTGCTGAGAAAGCAGCTTTAAATTTTTTTATAGATTTGGCTAGGAAGGAAGTAGTTGAAGCTGTGTATGGTTATTGGATGAAAAAACGGAAGCAAAGACGATCAGCACTGCTTAGAGTTTTTCAGGTAAAAGTTTCATTGTAACCCATATCTGTTGTATTGGCATCATTTGTATCCCATGTTGTTTACAGTAGTGTTGTTGCGGGAGTTCTTCACAATTTGCTTTGTTTATGGGATATCAAGTTGACATCAATAGCTTGCCAAATGTATTATTGTGCTTATTGTGGATAATGGTAACATTTATCTTTTTTTTTTCCTCATTTATTTGAACTAAGCAAATATAACATGTAGCTACTGACTAGTGTATCTTATTGAAATTGCACAAACGTGAGTTTTCCTTGTTCCACTGTTGTTTCTTTTATTGTTTTCCTTTTTGGATTTTCTTGTTTCTGAATGATGTTTGAGCCATTCATAAGGCTTGGATCTGATATGTTATGTTCCTTTTAAAGATAAGTGTCATTAATATAATAGCTGGTATTTCCTGAATTTTAATGCACAAACTGAAGGTGGAGCTTCCACAGTAAAAAATTTGATGAAATTTTATAGAAACAGTTGATGATTGTGGGGGTATAGGATCAATTGAACATTGGGAAATAGTAAGGATTGTATTAATGGTCCTTTGCCATATGTGTTAGTAGCTGTATCTATTAAAAGGGTACAGATACAATTTAAAAATGATCTAGCAGCATAGTTTCAATGGAATTTGCAAGGGATAATACAACAGGATACTATCAGATGACTCAAAAATGTGCTAATTCAAATTTCCTGTCTTCTCTTTTTCTACCTATAAACTGTGAAGGGGGTGGGAGACCCTAAACCACTGATGTGGGAAACGCTTAAAATTTGTTCCCTCATTTGTGGCCGTACTTTCTGCAGTGTGCTCGGGGGTTATAGAATTGTATGTGGTATACCATCTTATTCATCTTTCTGACAGGGACATCAAACAAAGAAAGCTCCACTGATTCCAAAACCTGTTTTACGTAAGAGGAGGTCATTGAAGCGGCAGACCAGCCAATGTGGACAAGGCAAGCAACCTAGCTTGTTGCAAGGTAAGTTCTTTACATGTTCTTAGTCATACATTTTACTGTCTTGAATCTTCTAGTTTCTGTCATGGTAGGCATGTTGGCCAATTTGGTTTTATGGTTATATATTGTATCTTCTTTTTTTCCAAGACTCTTTTCTCATCTGATGTAATTGTACAGCAATGGCTGCTGAACAAGATGCTTTGGAAGAACAGAATGCTATGCGTAAAGTTGAAGCAGCTAAAGCTTCAGCAGACATGTGTGTGGAAGCAGCTATTCTTAAACGGTGCCGGGCTCAGATGCTTATGGAGAATGCAGACTTGGCGATGTTCAAAGCTGCGATGGCACTTAGAATTGCTGAAGCTTTCCAGTTGCCCAATTCAACAGATCCTGCTGTCACACATTTCTTGGATTGATGGGTATAGCTATATCTAATGCTTGTTGAGTTGCCAATTTTTACCACCATAAGGATGGCAGCCTCATAAATGCTTGTAAATGTTTTTGAAGCCCGGAAGCTAAACCTTTGCAGGAAGTCGTTATTTTGTATAGATTTCTGATTGAATGTAAATTCTGTATTATTATAACCTCACACCAATGTTTTACAAGGGAATTTGGTGGCTTTCCAATGGGGAAAATTGGAAAAAAAAAAAAAAAAGAAATTGCAGGAAAATTTTGCATTTTCTGTGCAGTTGATCCCATCAATATTAACTTGAGCAAAAAATCATTGTGCGTTTATTATCTCTGTAAATGCTTAAGACTTTCATCTGGTCGGGTATGTAATTTGAATCTTTTGTTCAGCTTGATGATGATGAGGACGCGTGTTGTTGCCATTTTAGAACTGTTAAAGCTTCAACGGCGCCATTTGCTTGCTCATGGTCAGTTAGGAAGTTTGTTCTTTGTAAGAAATTTGTTTATTGAATGTCTAAAGGTGTCTTGTCCAGCATGTTTACGTCGTGCTGGATTGCATTACTGTGCTGAGGCCCCAATCCAACAAATTTGATTTTAAAAAATAATATTTTAGTGTTTACGTGTGTTGGATCACATGACTGTGCTGAGGCACCAATCCATCAAATTTGATTTTAAAAAATAATATTGTAGTGGGTGACGGAGCTTTTGCACCGGCTGTTTTGGGTTAAATAAGAACTCTGAATGTTTATTATTATAGGGTGAAATACATTGATTTGTTTGACTATTTAGTCTTTCATTTTTTAAAATTAAAAATTATATTAAAATATTTTTATATTTTATTTTTATTAAATTTTATTATAATTTTTGTTAAATTGATGTGGAAATTTTATATTTATCTCTTATTTTCATTTGAATTTTTATTTTTTATTTAATATTACAGCATCCTTGAAACAATCAAAACATAAATGGAATCCTCAACTAACTCAATCGAATCACACTCTCATCTCTTAGCAACAAGATTTACAAAATCAAATTTCAAGCTCTTAATAACACAAATTTTTATCGGCAACAAAATCATCATTTCTACCAAATGTTAGATTCAAAGCTAAAAACAAAATCATCATTTCTAGATTCAAATTAATCACTCTTCAGTTTTTTAGTAATAGCCACACTTCCTTAAAATCATTATTTCTTAAAAACCTCTACTTCGTTAAAATCATTCTTTGTCAAGTTCGAAGAAGGCTCTTAAACATAATCTGATTTCTTCTTCAAGAACTTGTTTGATTGAGAATGCCTAGCATAACATCAATAGAAGTCCCAATTGGGTAATTAGACCAAAACAACAAAGATTCAATCCAACTCATTTCTTTACAGTGCTTCAGCGATAAACCCATTTCAGGAAGCTGTTCCTCCATTAAAGCAACAGACTTTTTGCATTACTAAGAAAAAAAGCATTGAATCTTATCAGCAATATGTTGCCATTGATAAACAATGTCTGAAGTGTCCTGTTCCAATGTTTTTTTTAACTCTAAAAATAGTGACAATTTCAGGAACAAGAACTAATTTAATTTTCCAAGAAACAAACACCCCAAAACTAGCTCCACCTCCTCCTCTAATAGCCCAGAAAAGATATTTTCCCATCTCTTCTGTATCCAAAACTCTTTTATTAGCATTAATAATTACTACATCAACAATATTATCAACTGTCAACCCAAATTTCTCTCATCTCTAGGTCATGGATTCTTGAGCAGATTGAATTAATGAGGAACAAAGGCGCATGCAAGAGAAGGGGGTCAATTTTGCTGGGGTTCGATTTCCTCTTCCTTCTGCATGAACAGGAAAGGAAGAATGAAGGGGAAGGTGTTGTATAATGGGACGTCATTTTTGGTGGTGGAGGTGACGAAGGATAAGAATTTTAGTGTTGGCTGATAAGAAAAATTGACTCATTAGTTGGGGGGGTATTTTCGTTGAATTATAAATTTTGACTGATATTTTAATTTTTTCTTCATTAACTAACGAAAAAAGATGTTTTAGTTTAAAGGAATTAAATTGTAAAAATATTTTAATATAATTTTTGAAAATAAAAAACTAAATAATATAATAAGGTAAAATTCAGATGACCAACTTATTTAACCTTTTATTGTATTATAAAATGTGAAATTATTTATATATTTTTTATTATACTATTTAGTGTATCACTTGATTATAATTTACCAAAATATTAAAAAATCAAAAAGACCATTTTCAAATGATCAATATTACAAATCATCTAAGTCAGTCTCAAAACCTTCTTTTTCTTCCAAAACTAAGGAGTCAAAACATAAAAAAACAAAGGTCAAACTGATCATGATATCGATAAACTTTTAATTGTTGGATTTACCGGTCAATTAAAAGATTGCTGAGATAATTTTGTTACTGAAATTAATAAAAATAATATCTTAACTACTACGAAGACTGTTGTTAAAACTGAAGGTCAAGGAATTCACCATCATATCTAGATTGAACCATTCTCCACGTTCTTCAAATTGAACATCGGGTGGAGTTGGTCTTTTATTGTAATTTCTAGTAGTAGCGTAGTTTTTATGAAAAATTTTATTAACAGAAAATCTTTCGTGAAACTGTTTTTCTAATTCTTAGATTTCATCATGTTCAATTTTGGTAATAACAAAAATCCTTGGTTGAGATATATTAAAAGAATTTAACTTTTCTTAAATCTTTTGTAAAATATCTTTTTTTGAAGATAATTTGCATTCATTAGGTAATTGGGTTGGCTTAAAAATGTGTTTAGTTGGATGGTTACTAGAAGATGAAGCTTTAAAACTGTTTTGTAATTTCATCCTATTTAATTGTCTGTATGTAAAACACGATTAGTATAATTATTTTGAAACTGTATATTCTTAATATCCTTTAAAGTAGGGTGCTTAAGACAATCATCAATAACATTAATCTTTTTAAAAGGTGCACCAATAATTTCACTATTTAGGAAATTTATTTTAACTTCATCGAGAGGAGGATGAACACTGGAGATAACTTCTCCTGAAGTTTTTACCCATTTTTGAGTAATTCTTTCATTAACATAAATCTCTTCGAAAGGAAAATCTATTTTTTCTAGTTTACACTACATTGAAAACCAGATAAAATAAGGAACATTACATTTAATTTCATTTAAGAAATTATAATATTTATTTCTTAAATCATTTCTTTGACTTTCGTCAAAATGAGTAAAGAACCAGTTCCATCTTTCCTTATTATAGTATTCACTTAATTCTTTTCTTAAAAATTCTTTGTCGATGGAAAAAGGTTTTGAAATCATGTTGATAGTGGAAAATCCTTCCATTTGAGATGGAGATGGAGACATTCTGCTTAACTCAGGGTCAGGATTAACAGTAGATTCCTCATCAGATCTTTGATCTGATTCCTTATAAATGGGTCTAGGAATTTTAGATGAGAAATCAACCTGTTGAAGGATTGTGGGTGATGGTGTTTCCCTAAAGGACTCATTTCTTTGAAAATTTTGGGTTGAAATAAACAATTGGAGTAAAAGTTGTGGATGGGCTTCTTGGAAGCCTCAAAGTGGACCTTCTACTATTTTGGTAGTCCAAAACATTTTGAACAGATGGGACAAATTGGATCCGAATGGATCCATCAGATCTTTCACTAACACTGGATAAGCTAGATTCGGTTTCTATAGGTTTAGGATTAAAAATGTCTTCAAGATCTTAGGTTTCTGCTTGACTTAACTCATGCCACCTAAGCTTTTTGGGAACATGGATCTTACTGTGTTGAGAGTTGGCTTCAAAGACAACTGTCTCATTTCTTAAAAATTTACACTTAGATTTAGGATCTATGGTGGTACTCATAACCTTATAGTATAAATGATGGCAACAAACTTAGAATTTGTAGCAAAATTTATATTTTTTAGCTTAATAGTTAAAGACAAAGTATCCATTATTTTTCCATCAAATAATGAAATAGAAAAATTAGGATAACAATTAAAATAAATAGGTATGTTGGCAAGATTAGATTCTGTCATGGCTAAAATAGAGTTTAAAAAGTTTTGATGCCTAGCATCTGTTAAACAAAGAAAAACAGGAACATCAAGGCCTAATCTAAATAATGGCTTAACAACAACCTGCATCATACTAATGTGAATAAATTTATATTTTTCTCAGTATTTTAAAATAGCATCAGGTGAGAGTAAATGAATATTTTCATGTTCATGACTTAAAGAAACTGTTTGCTCAGTTTGTTTAATAGCATAGTCATACATGAAATCAAATGAACTGGTTTTATAAATAGAATTAATATCTTTCTTAGGAATTGACCAATTATGTGATTGATTTTCTATTTGGACAATATTAACTTCTTCAGAATTTAAGTCAGCATTTGAAGAATATTCTTCTAAAGAGAACTTAGAGCATTAAGGGATGATGAAGAGGCTACAGAAGAATGAGAGGTAAAGTTTCTAAATAGTCTATTCACGGTTTACTGGTCTGGGTTACTACCAGGTATAGTGAATTCAAGGATACGTGTCTGTGGTATTACTGAGGGACCACTTAGTACATAAGTAGAATAATGGGTTGAACAACACTTTAAACTATCGGCTGACCAACACAGTAAGAACACAAATGTTACTTAAGAACATACAGGCTCTGATACCAACACAACACAATGAAACACTATATAAATAAATTTTTACAGAAAATAAATTTGCAAAAAATATAAACGTGGATGCAAGAAAGCTTTCTGATGTGGAAGATCCTTTTAAAGGCAACCATAAAGGATACTTAGTGATGGTTTGTAGAAATATAAATAAAGCATAAATATAAAGGAGATATTTATTGAAAGACAAAGAAAATATTACAGGGTTTAAGTAGAGGAGAGGGTAAGAACGTGTGAGATTTTTGCTTCTCTATCCAAGTTTTGCCTTCTATTTACAAATATTTATAGAGCTTCGGACTTAACAAGGTTTTAATTCTGAACAATTCTGAACAAATATCTTAAAAGTAAAGTAACATATGTATGGCCAATATAAACAGTTTTAAGTTGGCTGACAAAGTAAAAGTAAAGTAAAAGATTCTTTAACACGTGTTCGACAAAGTGACCGTCATGAACAGGCTAAGGAGTAGCTAGTTGTAAATTGAAGCAACCATCTTCATTGGATTGAGCATAATCAGATTCTTTAGTGTCTTCATTATCACTTGTCACCTTAGATAATGCTTTTAACAAAAGTTGCTTATATTCCCTTTTATTTGCTGCAGATGAAAGATTAGCAGAAAGAAATTCTAGTTGTTCTATACTGGTATAGGGGACAACTAAATTTTTTGTCTTAAACCATTGAATAACTGCATTCTTATCAACTTGACAAATTTTAAAATTAGCCCACCATTTAACATTAAAATGACTCCAAAGATGATTACCTCATGATCAAGTTCCCATTCTTTAGGGCAAGTCTTAGTTGTTTTGAAATTCCAAGTAAGGATCCATGGAATTCCAAAAATGGAAGTAAAGTTCAATAAAGGACATTGAACAACTTTCTTAATAGTTCCTAAAAATTCATGAAATCCCTTTTAGACTGCGAGAGGGGCAAGAGTATGATGCCAGCTAAAATAGTTCCACCATTCTTGAAACCATGTTGGGAAAGCAACGTTGAGTCCTTTGTTGAAGTAAAAGAACCAAGAATGGTTAAAAGGTCTAACAAAAAATGCTAAGAACCAAACGTCTTAGTAATCCCAGTAAGAGTAACCAATAAGATAAAGTTTGAAAAATTTTCTTTCTTCATTAGGATTTTTCCAATCCTTGGTAGTAACAATATTAATAATCTTGGAGTAAGAAATTTTACTTGGTTCGTCTTCATCCATAACATTATCAATTTTAGCTGATTTAGTGTCAACTAAAATGAATTCATAAAAAATTCTTGTTTTATTTGGGTGTTGAGGAACAAAGTAAAAGTTGGGCTTAAAAATTCTTTGAAGGGTAGCACGAAAAGAATCTGCCATCTGTTCGGGCTCAAGATAACATATTTGCATCATATTGAGCTTTTAAAAATATGAACAATTCTCTTTTTCTTTTGCCACCACTTGAGAGAATAGTGGGGGCTTTTCTTTATTTTTGTTTTTATTTTTATCTTTATTCTTCTTTTTGGTCGAAGGTCCAGAAGAAGAAGAGGGTTGATTAATAGGAGTGGTTAGGGGTTTTGGGCCTGGGTTGGAGGCAAAGGCTGGAAACAAATCTTGGGCGAACATTTTCTTCTTTGACATGGTTGGGTCTAGAAGAGCGAATCGGTTGTGGGTTGGGAATTTCCTGCAAAAATTCTCTTGTTAAAAAATCAATAAGAGAATTTGAAGTTCACTTGATATATTCTATATCAAAATCAAAATTACTTAAAATAGCTTGTCATTTAGCAAAAACTTGTTTTGAAATAAAATTTTTGACATTTTTTTCTAAAATATGTTTTGCTGTAAAGTAGTCAATTCTTAATAAAAAATTTTTATTAACCAAATCATCTTCAAATTTAGTGATGCATAAAACTATGGAAAGTAATTTCTTTTTTATAGTAGAATACTTACACTGCGTGTCATTCTCGGAGCCTGAATGATACCTGACTAACGACTCTTTGGTTTGGTATGAGAGTCTTTGTTTAAGTATACCACCAAAGCCAATATCAGAAGCATCAATTTTGACTATTAAAAAGTCATCTGGATGAGGAATGGATAAACAAGAAAGTTTCTTAATATTTTCTTTAATGGTTTTAACAATTTGGGTATGCTCCATAGTCCAGGGAGAAGTGTTTTTCTTAAGACACTGAAACAAAGACTTACAAAATAGTCTAATGCCTTTATGGAAATCAGCTATATAATTAATACATCCTAAGAATCTTTGCAATTGATTTTTATCTTTTATTTCATCAGGAAATTTATCAGAAAATTAAATTGCTCTATCAATTGGTTTAATGGTTCCTTGAAAAATAGTATATCCTAAAAATCTGATTTTTGTTTGAAAAAGCTTCATTTTTGCTGCAGACACCAATAACCCATTATTTTAAATAACCTTGAGAAAATTTTCTAAATGATCAAAATGTTAATCTAAAGTTTTGAAAAAATCAACACATCATCAATATAAACAATTGAAAATTCTTTACAGTCATTTAAAATATCATTCATAATCCTTTGAAATTTAGAAGGGGCATTCTTGAGTCCAAAGACCTTAACATTCCATTCAAAATGACCAAAAGGGACATTAAAACCGGTTTTATATATATCAGATTTGCTAATATGAATTTGCCAAAAATAAGATTTCATATCAAACTTAGAAAAGATATTGCCATCATAGAGTCTCTTAAGCAAATCCCTTTTGTTAGGGATTGAGTACCTAATCCATTCTAAAATCTTATTGAGGGGTTTGTAATTAATAACAAGTCTGGAAACTCCTTGTTCCTTTTTAGTAGCATTATTAGCATAAAAGGCTGAACAATTTCAAGGAGATAAGAATTTTCTTATTAATCCTTTATTCAAAAGATCTTGGATTTCCTTTTAACAATGGGACTGTAATTCTTCATTCATATGAATGGATCAAGCCCTAGTAGGGATGTGTTTTTCATCAAATCCTTTGATGTAAGGTAAAGTAACAATATGTTGTTTTTTGTTCCAAAATGCATTTGGAACAGTAGCACAAATATTTTTATGAAAAACTTCTTCTAAATTTTTAATTCTTTTTTGAGTAGAAGCATTTTGAAGATTATCTTCTATTCTTAAGATTTTTATTTCTTTAGAAAAAAAATTTATTTTTTTCTTTTGATTAATAAAATTAATATTAGGATAAGTGGAAGATTCTTAAAGCAAATTAATTTCTTTAGCAGAAATTGGTTGAACAAATTTGAAACAAATTTCTTTTCCAAAAATAATTTTGGTAGTCCCCTTTTCACTAACTATAAAAGGGTAAATTAAAGTAGTAAAATGATTTCCTAAAATAACTCATGTGGTTATGTTTTTAGATAAAACAAATTGTGACTTAAAACAAACACCATCACAACAGACTCTAGCATTTGAAAGTTTATAATTAACATAGAGTTTACCACCGTTAGCGGTGTAAAGTCGTTCAGTGGTTTTCTCATAATAAGCTATAGGAATAAGACCTTCTTGGATGCAGTTCATATCTGCTTCAAAATCAATCATAGTAGTAGTATTAAGATGAAAATCATTGTTAATAACTAAATCAATAATAACAATCCATTTTTAGTAATTAATTTTTGAAATAATATTTAAAAATTTCTCAATAGGAATATTGTTAGCTTTTCCTGATATTTCATAGGAAGTATTAGGTTGAGAAGCCCGATTCTGAATAATAGATGAAACATTATATTTTAAAATTTCTTGTTTAATTAAACTATTTTCAGATTTTAATTCTAAAATATCTTTCTTAATATTTTTAATCTCTTTCTTGTAATTCAAAAATGGTTGGAGAAGAAGTCTTTTTATCAAATTTTTTGAAAATATCATTAATATTATATTTTTCAAATGTTGAAATTAGTGTATCAGTAACAATTTCTTTTAACTTTAAAAGATATTCTCTTTGTATTTTAGGATTTTCAACTTTTTCAATAGCATCAAAAATTAAGGAAGTATCTTTTGTGATTACATTAATGGTTTTAAGATTACAAATACAAGGTCCTTCACATGTGCAATCTTTATCTTCTTCAGAAGAAACTTCTTCATCAAAAGATTGAACAACAAATATTTCATTAAAATCTTCTTATTCGGATTCTGAAGAAGTACTTAATAAGAGATATATCATTTGCTCTTTTAATTTATCAAAAATGTCAAGAGCATTCATTTTATCCTTCATAAAATATTGGTTTTTGAAATGACCTACTCTTCCACACTTAAAACAAACAAGAGCAACAAACTATATTTTTAGATGATTTCTTTCCTTTATGTTTTGACTCCTTAGTTTTGGAAGAAGAAGGTTTTGAGGCTGACTTAGGTGATTTGTAATATTGATCATTTGAAAATGGCCTTTTTGATTTTTTAAAATTCTTTTTTGATGAAGGAGGAACAAGTTTTTCATAATCATATTGTTTACAAAAACTTCCTAATTCTTTCTTTCACTTTTCATTCATCTTTAAGTTTAGCACTTAACTTAAAATCATTGCAAATAGAGACACCTTCATTATTAATATGATTAATTATTTCACCATAAGTAAGATTATCATAATCAATTACCCCATGTTTTAATTCCAAACATTTCTAAGGAAATATCTTAAAAGTAAAGTAACAGATGTATGACCAATATAAAAAGTTTTAAGTTGGCCGATAAAGTAAAAGTAAAGTAAAAGATTTTTTAACACGCGTCTGACAAAGTGACCGTCATGAACAGGTTAAGGAGTAGCTAGCTGTAAACTGAAGCAATCATCTTCATTGGATTGAGCATAATCAAATTCTTCAGTGTCTTCATTATCACTTGACACCTCAGATAATGCTTTTAACAAAAGTTGCTTATATTCCTTTTTATCTGTTGTGGACAAAAGACAATAAAGATTGCAAATGTGAAGGACCTTGCATTTGTAATCTTAAAACCATTAATGTAATCACAAAAATACTTTCTTACTTTTTGATGCTATTGAAAAAATTGAAAATACAAAAGGAATATGTTTTGAAGTTAAAAGAAATTGTTATTGATAAACCATTTTCAACATTTGAAAAATATAATATTAATGATATTTTCAAAAGATTTGACAAAAAGACTTCTTCTCCAACCATTTTTGAATTACAAGAAGAACCTAAAGAAATTAATTTGCTTCAAGAATCTTGCATTTATCCTGATATTAATTTTATTAATCAAAAGAAAAATAAATAAATTTTTTATCTAAGGAAATAAAAATCTTAAGAATAGAAGATAATTGTCAAAATGCTTCTATTCAAAAAAGAATTAAAAATTTAGAAGCAGCTTTTCATAAAAATGTCTGTGCTACTATTCCACATGCATTTTGGAACAGAAAACATCTGAATAATAGATGAAACATTATATTTTAAAATTTCTTGTTTAATTAAACTATTTTTAGATTTTAATTCTAAAATATCTTTCTTAATATTTTTAATCTCCTCTTGTCAGCCTGTTATTCTGCTTGCTTATTAGGTGGCCCCACTTGGTGGTCCCTCAGGAATACCACAGACATGTACCCTTGAATTCACTATACCTGGTAGTAACTCAGACCAGTAAACCGTGAATAGACTATTTAGAAACCTTACCTCTCATTCTTCTACAGCCTCTTCATGATCCCTTGATGCTTCAAGTTCTCTGTTAGAAGAATATTCTTCAGATGCTGACATAAATTCTGAAGAAGTTAATATTGCCCAAATAAAAAATCAATTACATAATTAGTCAATTCCTAAGAAAGATGTTAATTCTATTTATAAAATCGGTTCATTTGATTTCATGTCTGACTATGCTATTAAACAAATTGAGCAAACAGTTTCTTTAAGTCATGAACATGAAAATATTCATTTACTCTCACCTGATGCTAGTTTAAAATACCAAGAAAAATATAAATTTATTCAACTTGGTATGGTGCAGGTTATTGTTAAACCATTGTTTAGATTAGTCCTTGATGTTCCTATTTTTCTTTGTTTAAGAGATGCTAGGCATCAAAACTTTTTAAACTCTATTTTAGCCATGGTAGAATCTAACCTTGCCAACAGACCTATTTATTTTAATTGTTATCCCAATTTTTCTATTTCATTATTTAATGAAAAATAATGGATACTTTCTCTTTGACTATTAAGTTAAAAAATATAGATTTTGCTACAAATTCTAAGTTTGTTGCTGTCATCTATAGTTTTCTATAAGGTTAAGAGTACCACCATAGATCCTAGATCTAAGTGTAAATTTTTAAAAAATAAGACAGTTGTCTTTGAAGCCAACTCTTAACATAGTAAGATCCATGTTCTCAAAAAGCTTAGGTGGCATGAGTTAAGTCAAGCAAGAACCTAGGATCTTAAAGACATTTTTAATCCCAAACCTATAGAAACCTGATCTAGCTTATCCAGTGTTAGTGAAAGATCCGATGGATCCATTTGGATCCAATTTGCCCCATCTGTTCAAAATGTTTTGAACTTCCAAAATAGTAAAAGGTCCACTTCGAGGCTTCCAAGAAGCCCATCCATAACTTTTACTCCAATTGTTATTCTAGCCCAAAATTTCAAAGAGGTAAGTCCTTTAGGGAAACACTGTTACCCACAATCCTTCAACAGGTTGATTTCTCATCTAAAATTCCTAGACCCATTTATAAGGAATCAGATCAAAGATTTGATGAGGAATCTACTGTTAATCCTGACCCTGAGTTAAGCAGAATGTCTCCATTTCCATCTCAAATGGAAGGATTTTCCACTATCAACATGATTTCAAGACCTTTTTTCATCGATAAAGAATTAAGTGAATACTATAATAAGGAAAGATGGAATTGGTTTGTAACTCATTTTGACGAAAGTCAAAGAAATGATTTAAGAAATAAATATTATAATTTCTTAAATGAAATTAAATATAATGTTCCTTATTTTATATGGTTTTCAATGTATTGTAAACTAGAAACAAATAGATTTCCTTTCAAAGAGATTTATGTTAATGAAATAATTACTTAAAATTGGGTAAAAACTTCAGGAGAAGTTATCTCCAGTGTTCATCCTCCTCTCGATAAAGTTAAAATAAAATTTCAAAATAGTGAAAGTATTTGTTCACCTTTTAAAAAGATTAATGTTATTGATGATCATCTTAAGCACCCTACTTTAAAGGATATTAAGAATATAGAGTTTCAAAATAATTATACTAATTGTATTTTACATACTTTTGCTAGACAATTAGATAGGATGGAATTACAAAACATTTTTAAAGCTTCATGTTCTAGTAACCATTCAACTATTGATCCAACTAAACCCATTTTAAGCCAACCAAATTACCTGATGAATACAAATTATCTTCAGAAAAAGATATTTTACAAAAGATTCAGGAAAAGTTAAATTCTTTTAATATATCTCAACCAAGGATTTCTGTTATTACCAAAACTGAACATGATGAAATCCAAGAATTAGAGAAATAGTTTCAGGAAGGATTTTCTGTTAATAAAATTTTTCATAAAAACTACCCTACTACTAGAAATTACTATAAAAGACCAACTCCACTCGATGTTCACTTTGAAAAACGTGGAGAAATGGTTCAATCTAGATATGATGGTGAAACCATCTATGAATGGAATATTGATGGTTTAAGTGAATACCTTATTTTAAACATTTTACATGAGATGACTATGGCTGATTCTGCTTATAAGACCAAATGTCAAACTGATCTTGATATCGCTAAACTTTTAATTGCTAGATTTACCAATCAATTAAAAGGTTGCTGGGATAATTTTGTTACTGAAATTAATAAAAATTACACCTTAACTACTGCTAAGACTGTTGTTAAAACTGAAGGTCAAGGAACTATTACTACCACTGAACCAGATTCGGTAGCTTCTCTTCTTTATGCTATTACTAAAAACTTTTTATGAAACCCTGAACAGCTTCAAACTTGAGCTTTAAAGTATTATCCAACCTAAGTTGTCCAAAAGTATCTGATTTTAGGTGATACAAAGATGTTTTCCTAGCCAAATTATTTATTAAGACTGATTATTTTCATGTTTCTGGAAAGAACGATATATTTTCATACTACCTTCACTATTCGTTGAGAAAGTACGCTCGTGAATGAGGGGGTAACAGGGGTAATTGATTATGATAATCTTACTTATGGTGAATTAATTAATCATATTAATAATGAAGGTCTCTCTATTTGCAATGATTTTAAGTTAAGTGCTAAACTTAAAGACGAAATGAAAAGTGAAAAGAAAGAATTAAGAAGTTTTTGTAAACAATATGGTTATGAAAAACTTGTTCCTCCTTCGTCCAAAAATAAAAAGAAGTTTTCAAAAAAGAATTTTAAAAAATCAAAAAGACCATTTTCAAATGATCAATATTACAAATCACCTAAGTCTCAAAACATAAAGGAAAGAAATCATCTAAAAAATAGTCTATTGCTCCTGTTTGTTTTAGGTGTGGAAGAGTAGGTCATTTCAAAAACCAATGTTTTATGAAGGATGAAATTAATGCTATTGACATTTTTGATAAATTAAAAGAGCAAATGATAAATCTCTTGTTAAGTACTTCATAATCTGAAGAAGATTTTAATGAAATCTTTATTGTTCAATCTTCTGATGAAGAAGTTTTTTCTGAAGAAGATAAAGATTGTGAATGTGAAGGACTTTGCATTTGTAATCTAAAAACCATTAATGTAATCACAAAAGATACTTCCTTACTTTTTTATGCTATTGAAAAAATTGAAAATCCTGAAATACAAAAGGAATATCTTTTGAAGTTAAAAGAAATTACTACAGATAAACCAGTTTCAACATTTGAAAAATATAATATTAATGATATTTTCAAAAGATTTGACAAAAAGACTTCTTCTCCAACCATTTTTGAATTATAAGAAAAAATTAAAAATATTATGAAAGATATTTCAGAATTAAAATTTGAAATAGTTTAATTAAACAAGAAATTTTAAAATATAATGTTTCATCTATTATTCAGAATCAGGTTTCCCAACTTAATACTTCTTATGAAATATCAGGAAAAGCTGATAATTTTCCTACTGAGAAATTTTTAAATATTATTTCAAAAATTAATTACCAAAAATGGATTGTTATTATTGATTTAGTTATTAACAATGATTTTCATCTTAATACTACTGCTATGATTAATTCTGGAGTAGATATGAACTGCATCCAAGAAGGTCTTATTCCTATAGTTTATTATGAGAAAACCACTGGAAGACTTTACATCGCTAACGATGGCAAACTCTTTGTTAATTATAAACTTTCAAATGCTAGAGTCTATTGCGATGGTGTTTGTTTTAAGTCACAATTTGTTTTATCTAAAAATATCACCACAAAAGTTATTTTAGGAAATCCTTTTACCACTTTAATTTACTCTTATAGTTAGTGAAAAAGGGGATTACCAAAATTATTTTTAGAAAAAAATTTGTTTCAAATTTGTTCAACCAATTTCTGCTAAAGAAATTAATTTGCTTCAAGAATCTTCCATTTATCCTGATAAAAGAAAAAACAAATAAATTTTTTATCTAAAGAAATAAAAATCTTAAGAATAGAAGATAATCTTCAACATGCTTCTATTCAAACAAGAATTAAAAGCTTTTCATAAAAATGTTTGTGCTACTGTTCCAAATGCACTTTGGAACAAAAAACAACATATTATTACTTTACTTTACATCAAAGGATTTGATGAAAGACACATCCCTACTAGGGCCCGATCCATTCATATGAATGAAGAATTACAGGCCCATTGTCAAAAGGAAACCCAAGATCTTTTGAATAAAGGATTAATAAGAAAATCCTTGTCTCCTTGGAGTTGTTCAGCCTTTTATGTTAATAATGCTGCTGAAAAGGAACGAGGAGTTCCCAAACTTGTTATTAATTACAATCCCCTCAATAAGGTTTTAAAATGGATTACGCACCCAATCCCTAACAAAAGGGATTTGCTTAAGAGACTCTATGATGACAATATCTTTTCTAAGTTTGATATGAAATCTGGTTTTTGGCAAATTCATATTAGCGAATCTGATAGATATAAAACCGATTTTAATGTCCCTTTTGGTCATTTTGAATGGAATGTTAAGCACTTTGAACTCAAAATGCCTCTTATAAATTTCAAAGGATTATAATGATATTTTAAATGACTGTAAAGAATTTTCAATTGTTTATATTGATGATGTATTGATCTTTTCAAAAACTTTGGATCAACATTTTGTTCATTTAGAAAAATTTCTCAAGGTTATTCAAAATAATGGTTTAGTGGTGTCTGCACCAAAAATGAAACTTTTTCAAATAAAGTTCAGTTTTTTAGGACATACTATTTTTCAAGCAACCATTAAACCATTTGATAGAGCAATTGAATTTTTGATAAATTTCCTGATGAAATAAAAGATAAAAATCAATTGCAAAGATTATTAGGATGTATTAATTATGTAGCTGATTTTTATAAAGGCATTGGACTACTTTGTAAGCCTTTATTTCAGCGTCTTAAGAAAAATTCTTCTCTCTGGACTATGGAGCATACCCAAATTGTTAAAAACATCAAATAAGATATTAAGAAACTTCCTTGTTTATCCATTCCTCATCCAAATGCCTTTTTAATAGTCGAAATTGATGCTTCTGATATTGGCTTTAGTGGTATACTTAAACAAAAACTCTCATACCAAACCAAAGAGTCACTAGTCAGGTATCATTCAGGCTTCTGGAATGACACATGGTGTAAGTATTCTACTATAAAAAAGAAATTACTTTCCATAGTTTTATGCATCACTAAATTTGAAGATGATTTGGTTAATAAATTTTTTTTTTGTTAAGAATTGACTGCTCTGCAGCAACACATATTTTAGAAAAAGATGTCCAAAATTTTATTTCAATACAAGTTTTTGCTAGATGACAAGTTATTTTAAGTAATTTTGATTTTGATATAGAATATATCAAGCGAACTTCAAATTTTTTTCCTGATTTTTGAACAAGAGAATTTTTGTAAGGAATTCCCAACTCACAACCAGTTCGCTCTTCTAGACCTAACCATGTCAAAAAAGAAAATGTCTGCCCTAGACATGTTTCCAGCCATTGCCTCCAGCCTAGGCCCAAAACCCGCAATCACTCCTATTAATCAACCCTTTTCTTCTTCTGGACCTTCGACCAAAAAGAAGAATAAGGATAAAAATAAAAAGAAAAATAAAGAAAAGCCCCCACTATTCTCTCAAGTGGTGGCAAAAGAAAAGGAGACTTGTTCATATTTTCAAAAGCCCAATATGATGCAAATCTGTTATCTTGAGCCCGAACAGATGGCAGATTCTTTTTGTGCTACCTTCCAAAGAATTTTTAAGCCCAACTTTTACTTTATTCCTCAACACCCAAATAAAACAAGAATTTTTTATGAATTCATTTTAGTTGACAGTGAATTAGCTGAAATTGATCATGTTATGGATGAAGATGAACCAAGTAAAATTTCTTACTCCAAGTGTAAGATTATTAATATTGTTACTACCAAGGATTGGAAAAATCCCAATGAAGAGAGAAAATTTTCCAAACCTTATCCTATTGGGATTAATAAGACGCTTGTTTCTTAGCATTTTTGGTTAGACCTTTTAACCATTCTTGGTTCTTTTACTTCAACAAAGGACTCAACGTTACTTTCCCAGCATGGTTTCAAGAATGGTGGCACTATTTTAGCTGGCATCATACTCTCGCCCCTTTCGCAGTCCAAAAGGGATTTCATGAATTTTTAGGAACTATTAAGAAAGCTGCTCAATGTCCTTTACTAACCTTTAATTCCATTTTTGGAATTCCATGGATCCTTACTTGGAATTTCAAAACAACTAAGACTTGCCCTGAAGAATGGGAACTTGATCTTGAGGTAATCACTCTTTGGAGGCATTTTAATGTTAAATGGTGGGTTAATTTTAAAATTAGTCAAGCTGATAAGAACACATTTATTCAATGGTTTAAGATAAAAAATTTAGCTGTCCCCTATACCAGTATAGAACAACTGAAATTTCTTTCTGCTAAAAGCAAGATTCAGGCTAATCTTTCATTCGCAGCAGATAAAAGGAAATATAAACAACTTTTGTTAAAAGAATTATCTGAGGTGTCAGGTGATAATGAAGAAAATAAAGAATCTGATTATGCTTAATCCAACGAAGATAATTGCTTCGATTTACAGCTAGCTACTCCTTAGCCTATTCATGATGATCACTTTATCGGACGCGTGTTAAAGCATCTTTTACTTTACTTTTACTTTGTCGGCCAACTTAAAACTTTTTATATTGGTCATACATCTGTTACTTTACTTTTAAGATATTTGTTCGGAATTGTTCATAATTAAAAACCTTGTTAAGTCCGAAGCTCTATAAATACTTGTTCATTTGTAAATAGAAAGATAACTTGGATAGAGAAGCAAGAATCTCACACATTCTTGCCCTCTCCTCTGCTTAAGCCCTGTAATATTTTCTCTTTCTTTCAATAAATATCTCTTTTATATTTATGCTTTATTTATATTTTTGCAAATCATCACTAAGTATGCTCTGTGGTTGCTTTTAAAAGGATCTTCCACATTAGAAAGCTCTCTTGCATTCACGTTTTTATGCCCTCTCCTCTGCTTAAGCCCTATAATATTTTCTCTTTCTTACAATAAATATCTCTTTTATATTTATGCTTTATTTATATTTTTGCAAATTATCACTAGGTATGCTCTGTGGTTGCCTTTAAAAGGATTTTCCACATTAGAAAGCTCTTTTGCATTCACATTTATATTTTCTATAAATTTATTTTTTGTAAAAATTTATCTATATAGTGTTTCACTGTGCTGTGTTGAGTAATATTCAAAATTGTTAACAATTTTAGAAATAAAAATATATATTTTATAATTTTATAAAATTATAAATCAATAAAATAAAGTCATATAACAAGGCATTAAATAAATTTTTGGAGTTATAATTTATAGTTCAATTAAAAATAATTTTTTTAATCCAACTACTCAATTTATAAACTTTCGTCTCGATTTTTTATCCTATAATTAATAAATAAGTCATTCTCATCACTTTAATGTATTACTTATGTATTCGTCATGAAACCATATACAATAAGAATGACTATTTTTGCATTATCTTAATAACTAAATATTAATAATAAATAATATTAAATTTAGCATTGCTATATATAGTAATTTTAGCCTAACCCTACATCCTTTAATACTTCATATCATTCATACATCAATTTTATTATTAGAGCATAAATATTTTACCACATTGAGCCTTTTCTTTTTTTTTTTTTTTTTAAATCAAGATATTTACATATTCTATATCATAATTTCTTTTTTCCTTTACTACTTCATACCATTCTTTTTGTTATTGTTTATATATTCAATTTTAATTTAGTTTATTTAAAAAAATCTATCCATTATAAATTTTCTTTATATTTTTATTAAACTGTTAAGTTTGTTTTATTTAGCATTTTGAATTCATTTTAGTAAGAACAAATATAATTTTCAATAAAATTTATTTAGTTACTCTCTAATATATATTAGTTTATTTACTATAATTTATACATTCGTAATTTTCATTTTCATAATATCATTTTTCACTCTTAACAGTGATGTTATTTTATTTTTATTGTGTATTAGTAATTTCATGTTTTTAGTTTTTCTTATAAGGTCAACGTATAAAATTATCAATATTATTTTCTCTTAGAATAACTAAGTATCACCTAATTAGTTTACTTATAATATAAATATACTAATTTATTTATATGCTGGCTCTATTTATACATTATATATCAAATGTCATTTTTTTTTTACTAGCATCGAAACTAACATTGCTTAAACATATACAATATAATAGAATTTAAAATTTGGGTTTGGAGAGAATATATATATATATTTCTCACTTCTAAATAAAACTGATCATATTGATATTTTAAAATAATATTTTGTAAAATTATTAATTCATTTTAAACTTCACCATATTTAACATATTATATTGTTATCAAACTTAGTTCATGTTATATTAACTTATTACACAAAAACTTATCGAATTGGATTACACAATCACCATTGATTCAAAAGATAATCATGAATGAATTATCTTCAATTGTTAGAACCTAAATCTTTTTATAACAAACAATTAGAACCTAAATCCTTTTATAACAAACGATCTTATATAGTTTTGTTAATTTTTATTATTAAAATTCTTCTCTGCATGTCTTTAAAAAATTACTTCATTCATCTTTTAACAATTAAAATTATAATTTCTTTTATGAAAACTATATTTTTTTTTATGTCATATCAATATGAGCTTTATATTCTAAAAAATGAGATTAACGAAATAAATAGTATTAATATATGGTATTGAATAAAGATATACATTATATATGTGGGATTTATTTTATGCCGTATACTAACTTTTTATGTGTGTCTACACACATATATATTATTTATTAAATTATTGATATGTTAGTATTTATATGTAAATAAATTATATTCTATAAATTTTTCATATT
Source organism: Omphalea diandra (assembly GCA_949677035.1). Lineage (NCBI taxonomy): Eukaryota > Viridiplantae > Streptophyta > Magnoliopsida > Malpighiales > Euphorbiaceae > Omphalea > Omphalea diandra. Next base: position 62,466 of record CATIWR010590198.1, read on the forward strand.
ACAGTATATTTTATATAAGGATTTCTTATTAATATAATTATAACACAAATTTAAGTGTGAATCAAAATTATAGGATAATATCTTTTATTATAAATTTTATTCATGTCATTTTCTATAGATATATTTCCTCCTTTCTATATTTCATATATATTATTCATATAGATATTAAAATTAATATTCTCTCAATTATAGGCTTATTATTATTTATTAAATTATTAATATGTTAGTATTTATATGGAAATAAAATATATTTTATAAATTTTTCATATTAGAGTATATTTTATAAAAGGATTTCTTATTAATTTAACTATAACAGAAATTTAATTTCCAATCAAAATTATAGGATAATATTTTTATTATAAATTTTATTCATGTCAATTTTTTTATAGATATATTTCCTCCTTTCCATCTTATATATATATATATATATATATATATATATATATATTAAAATCAATATTCTCTCAATTTCAGTAAAATGTACTTCCAAGTATCGCTCATGTATCGTGATGGTAATAGTGTCTCGGACGCGTTTGCAGCTAATGCCTGACGTATTTCT
>CATIWR010590209.1:0-16533 GCA_949677035.1 Omphalea diandra
GGAATATTAGAAGTCATCAATTGAAATAAAGAGAAAGAGATACAAACCTTTGTAACTTCATGGCGTGGAATATCATGTCTATCAAGAGGATTAGTATCCAATGCGCTCTGCTTATACCAAAAATAAGTAAAGGAGAAAAAAAATAAGCTTAGGATATGAAAAATACTTAGAGAGGAGAAGAACAAAAAAAGATGAAAAAATTTATTGTACCTTAGCTTCGTTATGGCAATGCCTACAATCAAAGATCTCATTGCAACAAGGTGCTCTAATCTTGCATCTCCTCCTGTAATGTAAGCACCTAAAACCCACCCAAAGAAAACAAAAACCCAAAATTTTAAACTAGGAAAAAAAGAAAAAACCAAGGACCCAGATTAAAAAATTCTATGAAAAATCAAGTAAAAGAGATGAATTTGACAAAATTTGAAAGGAATAAAACATACCCGTAATTCCCATATCCAATCTCGATTAAAGAAGCTTGAACTTCACCACCAACCTCACGTAATTGAACCTCAAACTCAGTCTCCATTCTCTTGAAATTCCAATGTTTACAAACACTACAATATAAAACCAACCAAAACGCAGAATAAAGATCGAAGCTTGAAGCAGAAATCCAACGAAAACAATTACCAATGGAGAGATCAAAGAAATCGAACCTTTAAATGACTATGAATGGATATTATTGAAAAAAGAGTGGCTGGTGAGTCAGCAACGCGGAGGAGAACCTTGTCTTACCCGAAAAGCAATCAGCAACGTGCCTTTTAACGGATGTGGATAAGGAAAGATCATAGCTTTATTTATTCTTTTAGATAATAATTTTTTTTTTAAAAAAAAAGGGCTGAAAACACCAGCTTTTGATTGATTAAATTGGTTGTTAGCTACTCCCGATATTAATGGCGTTGGCGGAAATAATGGGTCTAAGAAAAAAAAAATATTAGTAATAATGCTGAAAATACTAGCATAGTTAGTTATTTGGCGAAAATAATGGGTATAAGAAAACAAATATTAGTAATAATTAAGGATGTAATAAAAGGACAATGGAAAGGAGGAACAAATTTAGTTAAATTTGAAAAGTTTTTCAGTACTTATAATCAATTTAAAATTTTGATCAAAATTAGATGAGATGATTCATTATATATCATCTACGTAATATTAAATTTTAAAATTAATAAAACTCACTGAACATAACCTTTTTAAAATTTAATCTTACATATATGAAATGTTATGAATAATGTCATCTCATTTAATCAAAATCTCAAATTAGCCACAAATACCAATAACTTTTTAAAATTGACTAAATTTGTCAAAATTAAAAGAATTGGATATCCTTGTTAAAACACGTAAAAATTTGGATTTTTTTATCAATAGGCCTAAATATTAATAAATTATATATAAAATGTAAAATTCATATGGGAGTAACAATTTCATGCAATGTAGAGGGGGCAAACGGGATCGGGTTATTTTCAGGTCGAGATGCTTTCGAGTTGGATCGAGTATGGATCGCTCTGGTTTCGAACATATTTGAGTCACTCATCGGGTTTGCTATGCAGAAAAGATTTCAGATTTGCTCTTGAAAATGAAATTTCAAGTTGGATCGGATTGAGTCATTTGTTATTTAATTTTTAAATGTCTATTTAAAATTTTAATTATTTATGTAATATTTTCTCATAATTTTTAAGTAAAAAATAATAATTTTATCTTAAAAATTATTTTTAATCAAATATGTTTTTTACAAAATAAAAATTGATTGCATTTTTTATTTTTATTTAAATATTTAATAAATTAAATATAATTAATTTTTTTAAGTAAATGACTAAATATAATGTAAATAAATAATTAAACTAAATTCATATAGAATTATATTAAAGTTATATATCATAATTTAATTTAATTTACAAACAAATATATAATGTTCGATGATAGCAAATCACTGTATAATATTTCAATATATATATATATATATATGAGGAAATTTGTAATCTTCCTCAATTTTAGGAATATACCATAGTTTAAATTTTTTTTAGGAAAAATATAATTAATTGAAATTTATATATATATTTAAATAAATATTTAAATTTTAGATTTTGAAATCAATACCAGTAAGGATTTATTTATTTTATTTTATTTTATTTTATTTTTTTAAAAAAACCCTTAATCCTGCAGTAACGTAGAGCCTTGGAATTCCACTCCGTAAGCACGTTCTCCTATACTAAATACCCGATTGAACTTCCTATCCCCCATTATGAAATACTGGCTTCACGTTTCTCTACGCATTGATTTCTTTTCACCTACCTATGGCAGACAATGAAGTAAGTCCCCTTAACTTTGATCAATCAGCTACCTATGGCAGACAATGCAGTAAGTTCCCTTAACTTTGATCATTCCTAATAATTTATTTTCTTTCTTTCCATCTCTTCTTGACTATCCCTTTTATTCTGTCATTGCAGGAAACAATTAATCTAAATCTTATGTTTGCTGATTATTTCTTTTCTTCATAATTTATACTTCTGGAAGGTTAGAACTTCATTTATTATTATTCTTATTAGATTCAACAGTTTTGGAGTTATAGCATAAATTGCCACATGTTCAGAATGTTAAGCAATTCTTTGTTTGATAAGCTTCGTTGTTGCTTTCTTCAACTAAGCTTATCCACATCGATTATCACGGTAATAAAATTGTATTATTTATTATTATACATCATAATTCATTGAGAATTGTATTAAAGTCATGCATTTGTGGAGGAGATGATATGTATTTGATTATTTGGTAGCGTGTTTATCATCTAAGTTTTTGGTGATGTAAATTATCATCGCCTTGAAGTACTATACCGATATAAATGGATTTAAAATATTTTATTGATTTAAAATTTCTACTAGTTTGATTGGTTAAATTAGTTTTTAATTTTTTTTGTAGCATTAGCATGTTTGAAAATACAAACTATATTGTGAAATTATTCGAACGATTACCTATTTCTATTCTGTTTTATGCTATAATTATTATAATTTACTAAGTATTAGCTTAATTCACGCCTACTCTATATATATATATTTCAAATTTGTAGACATTTGTAGCTAGTCTAGGCTTCAGTTTGCTTTCGTTGGAGGATTTGATTATTTATTTCTCATATCTGTTTGGTATTCTCAAACTCCATTTTTCTCGGGCTTAACTTCTATTTGAATAATCTAGATAATTTAATTTGATTATATTTGGTAGAGACTATACAGTTTTCATCTGAGATTCTTTTGATTCATTATTATTTACTTAAATTTGTTACTGTTTAAGTCAATGATCATTGAATATTTCTTTCTTTCATTAGAAATATATTTTCTATCTAGCCTTACATAAATTAATGTAATATTAATTTATGCACTGATTACGGTCCTGAATTGGGTTGTGAAACACTCAATACAAAAAAATGTGTATTATGATAAACATTTGTGTAATAAAATTCATTTTATCTTAATATATGATTTTATTATGATGAAAGTTAAATTACAATTATTATAAAAAATAAGTAAACATGTGATAAATTTTTTTATATATAAATTATTTTAAAAATTATGATAAAAATTTAGCTTAATGACTCAAAAAATTTAAATATTTATGCAATTTTCACATGTATCAGAAGTTTTTAATTGAGTTAATTACACATTAACTTAATGAATTGATTTTAATTATATCTTAAGTCAAAATCAAAATTTAGTAAAGTGTATATTTAGACTCAATTGACCATTATACTTTTTCAATTAGTTCAATCAAACTCAAAATTAAGTTTAGAGTTTAATTAATATGATATTTTTATTCAATTTAATTATATTTATACTTAATTAAATTTATTATGTACTTATATATGAAGAATTTTAATTTTAGATTTAAATTAAAAAATTTAAAATTTAAAATTATAATTCATAAAATCTCCTAGTCATTTTCTTAAAATCAATTCTCTCAATTTTTGAAAAGATTAATTTTTATATTTTCAATAATAATTTTTTAAAATTATTTAAAATGAAAACTTCTAAAAATTTTTTAAAATCAATTACATAAGCTTAATTATGATGATACTTTTATTTTTGTTCAATTTAATCTCTTTTTTGTTTAATTAACTTTATCATGTAATTTTATTTAATGAATTTTATTTTTATAGTTAAATTCAAAAAAATATAAAATTAAATTTATAATTCAGAAAATATCTCAATCTCGCATTTAAAAAATTCCTCTCAATCTCTCATTAAAAAGTTGATTTTTATATTTTAAATAATAAATTATTTAAACTATTTAAAATAAAAACTTTAAAAAATATTTAAAAATTAATTATGTGATGAGCTTAATTAAGATGATACTTTTTATTTTGAATTAATTTAATAATTTTTTAATTAATTAAATTAATTATATACTTTATATGGATAATTTTAATTATAAATTAAATCTACAAATTTTTTATTTTATAATTTAAAAAATCTCTCAACATCTCATTCAAAAAATTTTCTCTCAATTTCTCTTTAAAAATTTAATTTTGATATTTTAGGTAGTAAATTATTTAAATAAAAACTTTTAAAAAATATTTAATAACTCAATTACATGAGCTGAATTAAGATGATACTTTTAGTTTTTATTCAATTTAATCTCAGTTTTACTTATTAAATTTATTATATACTTTTGTATGATATTTTAATATTAAATTTAAAAATTTAAATCTATAATTTGTAAATCTTTCAATCTCTCATTGAAAGAAAATTTTATTTCAATCTCTTTTTTAAAAAATTAATTTATATATTTTAAATAATAAATTATTTAAATCACTTAAAATAAAAAATTTAAAGAAATATATAAAAAATTAATTACATGATTTGAACCTAAATGTTCCTAAAAAAATTATGCTCGAAATAAAAATTAAGGATTTATTAGTTTATTATTTAAAAATATAAAAATAAAATTTGATAATTTAAAGCACATGAAATTAATATAAAATTAATTATTTATCATCTAAAATAAAAATAAAATTTTAATATATCTTGTAAAAAAATATTTAAATTGAATAAAATTAAAAATATTATCTTAGTAAGATTTAAACTTAATTTCGAATATGATTGAAATAATTGAAAAAGGTAAAGGTTAATTGAGTCTAAATATATATTTTACTAAAATGTTCATTTTAAGTTGAGATACAATTAAAATCAGTGTATCAAATTAGTATATAATTGACTCAATTAGAAGTTTTGATACAATTAAAAGTTTGTAAAAGAGGTTTGAATTTTTTGATTCATTAAACCCAAACATTTTTAATTCAAAATTTTTGTTATACTAAATGAACATATATGATAAATTACAATATAAACTCTTCCATCATAATATTTTATATTAATATATTGACATTAAATTTCTAGTGCTCGCCAAATTACATACAAGAAAAAATAATATTGTCATAATAATATTTTTGATACTGTATTAAATAATTTAAAAATTATAATTAAAATATTTTATCATAATAATAACTCGTCACAATAAATAGAAAATTATAATTTAGGCACATGAAAAATTAAATTTGAATTTAAATTCAAATTTATTAAAAATATAGAAATATCATTATATTTTAAATAAAAATAAAGTTAAAGTTGAGTTGGAATTTACTTAAATAATATAAATATTTTTAAAATAAAATTTTTTTTCTTTTTTATTTTAATTATTCTATAAAAATCATCTTTTTTAATATTATTTTTGAGTTGAATTAACCTTTAGCCAACTCAAAAATTTTTTGGATCATTTCAAGTTTGTATCGATTTAGAGTAGGTTCAAATTATTTTTTTCGGTCGAATTTAAATCAAGTTTTCGGATCATGCCAAAGTTTGCCGCCTCTAATGCAATGTAAATGCGTTGTTGATGAGTCAATACTATCTTTCTCAAAATGATGCCATTGGGTTTTTCATTTTCTTTAAATAGTTGGCGCGTTGATTTGCCCATCATTTTGGAAACTTTTTTTAATGGTGTCATGTAATTAATTGCACTCATAAGTAATATTTTTTAAATCGAATCAGTTAGAAAATTAATTAATTGATTGATTTTTGATTTTATTGATTTAACTAATTTAATTATAAATAACTTTTAAAAAATATTATTAAAATAATTTTAAAAATTAGAAATACATTAAAAATAATTAAAAATTTAAAAATTATTTTAAAAATAAAATCAAGATCTAACTAAACTGATCATTGGTCTAGTTTTTATTTTATGAATACAACTTATTGGTTTGGTTCCATTTTTAAAACATTAGTCATGAAAGTCATAACAGATTCGTTATTAGTGTTAAGGAAGAGAAGACTTTTTAACGTAGATTCTATTAAAAAGATGGACATTGATAGTTGTCAGCGCAGTATAACATCAATAGTAATTGATAGTTGTCAGCACAGTATAACATCAATAGTGTTGGCATAACTAAGGTAATGTTTGAATTTTTTTTTTTATAGTTAGATACAAAATTTGTTTATTTTTATATTTAATTTTTATAATTATTTATTTTAAAATTTATATATATTTAGTTCACTTTTTATATATTCAAAAAATTGTAATGAGCCAAACATGATCCTTATAGTAATAATAATTATATTAGATTGTATTTGACTCATTATTTGAATATATAATTTATTCAATTTAGATACATTTTATTTATTTTCTATATAGAATTTGAAAAAAAATTTATATACATTTGAATGCAAAATTCTTTTATTTCAGATATATAATTTGGTCAAATTTAGTATATGTTTGAATAAATTTTGTTTCTTACTTACAGTTTTATATTACCGAGGTATCTAAATATTTTATTCATTTTCTATATAGAATTTGAAAAAAAAAAAATATAGCACCCAAGCACCAAAGATATTTTATTTATAAGAAAAAAATATTTAAACAAATTCTATTTCTTATTTTAAAGAAAAAAGAAGAAAATGAGAAAATATTTGAATAATTTTGTTTTTTATTTGAATAAAAAAGAAAAAAATTATAGCACCCAAAATATTTTAATATTTTATTATATAAAATTTAAAGAAAAAAATAAAAAATATTTCAAATAGAATAAAAAATATAGCATCCATGGCCAAATATGACCTTGGATGCAACATGGGTGCGGTACACACTGGTTGGATGCTGAACGTTTGCCTAAAAACGATCTCAACCCTTGTGATGAGATTTGACAATTTAGTGAAAGTATTAAATGCTATTTTAAACTTTTTCTTCGTTGACAATATAATATAAAATAAATTTTTACGTCAAATTATATTTAAATTTATATCTTTTTGTTAAATATTTTTTTGTGTATATTGTTATACTTTTGTTTAATTTATTTTTTCTATATTTATTATAATTAGATGAACAAATATAATTATGCGATCAAAAAATATATTTAAGAGAATCAAATTTTGATATATTTAGATAAGAACACAAAATTTTTTAAATCTCCAAACCTCAAAAATATAGTTTTATTTAGAACATAATGATTTTTTTATAAAATAATACTTTTAATTATTTATTCAATTATAATAAATATAAAAAAAAATAAATTAAACAGAAATATAAATAATATATATAAATATTATTCATGTATAAATTTAATAAAAAATATAAATTTATAAATAAATTTAATAAAAAAATTCATTTTACCTTTCATCGTAATTGTGTGAGACATATTTGATATTTTGACCAACAATTCTAAAACACCAGTTAAACACCTGGTTCGCCAATTAAACACCAGTTAGTGATGATGTGGCAGATGATAAGTGGTTAGAATTGATAGTAGAAATGAATGCCTTGTGGTGTGGCTAAAGTTAGTCTTTGCTCAGTCAGCTCCTGTCTTCACTGTCCCTAGTAGTAGGCTTTCTAGTGGTGGCACAGAAAAATCACGTATCTTATTTATTATTTATGAAATAAAGATAATTATAAAATAAATAAATGTATTACTCTTAGCACTTATAATAGCTTGATCAAGAATTTTAGTTATTTCATATTAAATTATAAATATATTATCATTCTCGGATTAGAGGATAAATTTTTTTTACTTGAATATTTTTTTTTAGTGTTTAATTAAATGAGCAAATTAAAGAAAAAAATATCAAGAATACTTAATTCTATAAAAATTATATAATTTTTTTAATGTTCTATTAAATCACTCGGGATTACAACGATCTCCAACCCCCAAGTGTTGTCCTAAACGCCCAATCTCACCATTTATATCTCAACAATTGATCTCCTTCATCGTCCCTCTCAATAAGAATACATCGAAATGAATCAAAGAACGATAATAAAGATCACCATTCACCAACAATTTCAAGTTGTTTGATGATATTACAAAAGTAGAAACAACTAAATTTAAATTGACAAATTTCTGGTTTTATTTACTGTATTGATTTCTTGGTTTTAATTGACAAACCAACCCTTTACATTCACTACCAAAAGAAAATAAAAAAATACACGTCTTACCGTAATAAAGAGCTTCTTCATTAGAAGGTTTCTCATTCCAATCCATATCATTAGCAGTAAATCTTCTTTAAAACCCTAATTTTTAATAATTTCTCTAATTCAAAACCCCAAATCCTTAATTGCTTTTACTGCAAACTCCCGATAAAACCCTATCTTCTTATCTTACATATTAATCCCTACAACAAGAGCCAATTAGAATAATTAATCTTGCCCAAATATTTTTCCCTTATCAATGAAGTTATTATGAAAACCACTAACAGAGAGAAAAAAGAAGTAAGCAAATAGCAAGACAATTCAACTGAAGAGCAGAGGAAAATAGGAGCGCGTGAGAGTTGTGCACTGGGTCCCACAGTTATTGGAAGTGTGGAACCCATTCTTTTGAGTAGGCTTAAGGGGATTGATCTCACATCATTTAATTCGCTAGAAAATTAACCTAAATACTTTCTTGTAATACTAATTAAATTTTCATGACCATACTAATGGAAAAAATTATGTATATTGTCGTCATAAAATTCAGTCTATAGTTCAAAGATCATCTGTGCAAATTATTGCAAACTGTCATATGTACTAAGTGACATGTAAAATCTCGAGGTGAACACGATATTTAAAAATTTTTAAATTAAATCGAATAATTGAATTGAATTAAATTAAAAATAAAAATTTATGATATGAATAGTATAATACTCGAGTTCAACTATATTGAAGTTTTAAAAGAGGCATTACTAAATATTTTAGATTACTATATATATATATATATATATATATATATATATATATAAAGTATTTTAAATTATTATATATTACTAATAATTAGACTTTATCAATTACTAATTATAAATTAGTAGTAAATATTAAAATTTTAATTTAATATTTAATGTGTAAGTTATTAATTATAATTTATTAAATTATCATTCATTTATTTTAATAATTAAATGATTGAAAGTGAAAATATTAAATCTATTTTATTTTAGTTCATAAAAATTAAAAAATATAAAATTTAATTTTAATAAATTAAAATAAATGAATATCCGAATCATTACTGTACTAAATCTATTCGTCTCGAAAGGAATGAAAAATCAAACTGAACCGTCTAAAATTTTTAAAGACCTAAATCGAATCATATCTAAAATTTTGAGACAATAATGATTCTCCATTTTTAGAATCTCAAAAATTTTAATCCAATGCTAGAGATTTTCATATTTCCAAAATGAACATAGTCGTGCATACGTAAAATTTGTCATCCCATACAAGGGCTGTTTCCATTATCTCATTGTTTGTGTGTTTACAAATCATAAAAATTCAGTAGTTGGTGTTGGAATTTCAGCCAATTTAAAATGCACAAACTGAAAAATAAGATCAAATCAAATCAAAATATTTTAATTTGATTCAATTTAGTTTTAAATTTCATTTAATTTGATTTAATTTAAAAATATATATTTTGATATTTTTATTTTAGTCGATTCGGCTCGGTTCGATTTGAATTGAATGTCCGCTCCTAATTTTAGAGTTTGTTGAGCTACCTAAGATAATCTTCCCCAAAAAAAAAAAAAAAAAAAAGCTCCACCTCTTACCTGTATTTTGTGCAACCAAAAAGAAGAAATAATTAAACATCTTTTATTTTTCTCTCATCATTGGAAAATACTATAAACCCTCTAATTTTGTGTTGTCTGTTACCTACCTTGTAGTAAAATTATTTAGTTATCCTTTTCCTTTTTTATATGATTTAAATATCTTAAATAGTGTTAATATTTAAAATATTATAAACAAATTATTATCGAGTGATGAATATCACATCAAATAAATTAATGACCAATTGTCTAGTATAACTCGTCATCACTCACACTCTGTTTGGATTGAGGGTTTAGAAAGAGTTGAAAAAGTTATTAATGAAATGAAATGAATGAGTTTGGTTTGAATAAAAAGTGTTAAATTATATTTATGTTTGTGATGATAAGAATGAAAAAGAATTATTTGAGATTAATTCTATTTGTTTGTAATGAAATGAAATGAAATGTTAACTTAAAAATTGACAAAAATACCCTTATACATACTAATTCAACCCAATATTTTTTTCTATCAATTATCTTATATTTTATAATATGTATTTTCAATAAATCATATAATATTTGTACCCATCAAATAAATTTTTTCAAAAGATATATATTTAGAAAATTTTCAATAAGCGTATATAATTTTAATTGTTTATAATTTTTTAAAATTTATTTCCTTTATTTATAAAAAATTAAAAAATTAATTATATATTTAATAATTATTTTAATCACATAAATTTTATCATATGCCATAATATTACAAACCAATTAATATAAAGAACTTATATATGAAAATTAAATTAATCCGTATCCTTTGGTATCCTTTTGTTATAGCAAACCAACATGTTATTATAGCAATAACTTGTGCCACATGTTCAACAATTTTTCTTTGTAACTTTAGAAAATTATGACGTTCAGTAATATAATCATCTATCTATGAAAATAAAATTAATATATCAAAATAAAGTATGTAAACTCAAAGTAATAAAAATGATATTTTAGAGGATAATAGTTACTTATTCACAAAAATTCAAAGAAGTTATAAGAAAATGAAAATGATATTTTACAGGGCAAATAGTCCTTTGGAAAGAGAGCAGTTATGGAGTAAATTGACGGAGATAGCAGTTGGAGCGAGGGTTCCTGGGTTATACAACATGATTTGAATGTTGTTATTTCAGGTGAAGATGTTTTAGGGGGTTACCCAGTCAATGAAAATATGACTAGTAGTTTCAAACAATGTTTATGTGATGTTCTAGCGGCACTAACATATGCATAATACTTTATCAGAAAAAGCCCAGTGCACTGTCAATTATCAATGGCTGACAGGGAAACTACTAATATTTTTTTATGGCCATATACATGTAGCGTTTATATTGATGCTTTCAGACCATGTTAGTGGCCTCCAAATCGCCCTGGCTTGCCAACAAAATTGTCATGCCTCCAGACTTTGACCACAGTATTAAGTGAAAAGTTTTTCACCTTTTAACCTATTTCTTATTATGTTCTTTTCAACTGTATGACAAGAATATATTCTTTTTTTTTTTTTTTTGTGGAAAAGCATCCTGCCGAAGGGCCTTTTTCCTTTTTAAATTTTAACAATTCATTCGATTCAACCTTATTATAATTATGTCTTTGACCAGTTCTGCACTTGGTTATATTGCAGGGTATCCCTGCTTGTTTATGATTTGGATGATCGACTTGATCTTTGATGATTTACTTTGGCCGATTAGGACGTTATGTGCAAAAAATAAATGACAGTTAAAAATATTCTAAATCCTTAGTCTGGAGTTTAATTTTAATAATGGCAGTTTTTCTCTATATCTGATTTAAGGAAATTCTTTTGCTTTTTTGTATTAACCTTACGAAATAGTGAGAATATAAAGTGTACGTACACTACAAATCCTGAACTCTACAGCACAACACAAGACCATTAAGCTACTGTCCCAATACAATACAGTATATTAACCCAACATACTATAAGATATATTGAAAACATGTATCTTAGGTAATTCACGTCTTGTGCATATTATCTTGGGAGTATGATTTCTGCTATTTTTAATATTTCATAAATTCATCAGACTTCATGTTCTAGTCATCTTGTGTGAAGAAAAGCGCTTTGCCAAGGCGGGACTAGCGGCACCAAGTAAGACAACATGGCTACTTTAAGCTTATTATAAGTCACGTCCAAAGACATCACCATTATTTTCATAATATATCTTCTTCAAATGCCACCTTCAATGCTAATCTTGTAGTTTCAATAGTTGTCCATTTTCCAGAGAGCAGAGTGCGGTTTCTGCCGCTATTTTTTTTTTTTAAATATATTCCCGGCAGACCTGCCACATGTGTGCGAGATTATTCCTTATGTGGTGACATGCACATGTGTGCGCCCAAGCCCCACAGATTCCTTTTTTTTTTTTTTGGTTGTTGGCCTATGTGCTGTCCTAACCGCACATATGTGTAGTTTGGACCGCACTCTTCTCTTCTCCCTCATATTATCAAGCAGAGATTGTTGAATACAAATCACAAAACGAAGATTTTTTTTTTTCTTTCAAGTAAGAAATAAAGTAGAAAATATATCACATTTCATTCTATTAACAGTAATGAATCTTACTTGAATATATTCGTGTAAAAGCGGAGGAGAGAAGATCAATAGATTTGCAGAATCAACAGTTCCAATTGATTGAGGACGGAGATAAGACGTCCAATTTTGCTGTGTTGTTGGTTTGCTTTGCTTTCAGTTAGCTCATACGAGAATCACAACAATAATGAGTGAAAACAACACAGATAAAACAACAATTTTATTGTGTTAACGTTAGGTGAGTGAAGGCAACACAAGCAAACCAAAACGAGAGCAAAATGAGGAAGCAGTGGTGTGCGACAATGGTATTCGAGGAAGCAGCTTGTTGGCCAACCAAAATGAGGGCAAAATTGTATATGTTTAATTCGAACTGATAAAAACACCTCAATTTGGGGTGTTTCAATATGTGTTTTTGGGTGGCTTTGGACTGGTTTACCAAACTCTTTGGAATCAGTCCATTCCATTTTAATCCCTCTCATCCAAACATAAACCTATTTTATAAACCAACATCTTTCATTTCATTTCTTTATAAACCTTCAATCCAAACACAGTCTAAGGCAACTTGGTTACCGAGTAATTGCAATTATCTCTCTAAGGAAAGAGGCTTTAATTCATTCAATAAATGGTGGCACATAATTTAATATTCCATATAAGAGGCAAAATAGTTAGCCTTCATAGTTAAGGCTTGCAAGATAGAATAAGATCTGAATGGAATTCAGACTATTTTGTATATTCCCTTTGATACTTAAGTTAATTAGAAGATTTTAAATATTAAATTTATGGTGAATATGCTAGATAATGCAAATAATTAGTATAAACTCCTTATGTAAGAGCGGTAGGGTTTCTACTACTCATATCATCCCTTTTCTCATTTTTATAAGATGATAAAAGCACAATAGGATGTCTGAAATTTACACTTACCTCACATTTTATTTACTAAAAAGTATGAGATAATATATGATATTTTGTAAATAAAATCTATTCATTTTTTTGGGTGCATATAAAATGGAAGTTGTGTAAGTTCTTCTACAACGCAACAGAAAATTTTATTTCAATCCCATTCACACACATCTAGAACTACCTCATCGCATTTTTTATGAAGCCAAAATTTAGAATATTCTAACAAATGAAGCTATAAGACAATAAAATACCACCAATTCCAGACTAGATATTCAAATCTTGATAACACTTTCTAAATATTGCCAGCGTACCAAAAAATTCTATCAAAATCAATTACAAAAATTATGGAAATAGTTGATGTGTTTTTCTTATTTTTCACGTACAAATAATAATAGCATAACAAAATAAAGAGAAAGGATGAAAGGATACAAGTCATTGAGATGCTTCTTTATATAAAAGAAAAATAAAAATCAGTGAGGTCTTTTGGGTCTATCCCATTATGGGAGAGACTCAAGATACTAATGCAGGGTAATTAGAATTTGTAATCTCCACTTCGTTGTTTATGTAGTTCAACAAGAATCACTAATCTTTGCCAACATATTGTTACACTGGAGGATACTTATTAATCATAGAATTCTATAGCTCAGCTGAAAAAAGAGACTTTTTTGGCCTGTTTATAAACAATCTTAATCTAAAAGTGGCCTCCTATTCATTTGCACCTATTTTGCCTTTGAAAATTCCATAAACGACATATGAAGGCCTTACAATGGATCAATCGATATGTCAACCACAGCAAGCACCTTCTTTCTTAACAACAGCTGCCAGCCAAAAACTTGGCATATCAACAGCAACACAAGCCATCAGCAATCTTGAAATGAATAATTTCAATCTTAGTGCACTGCGTTTTTTGCACAACAGTGTGCATCTTCTGTTAACTTTGGAGAGTAAAAACCTGCATGAGACATTGCAAAATTATTCAAAATGATCAAAGTTGTTCAAAAAAGAAAAGAAATTTGTTGACTTACCACATTTGTCACGATGAGAAAATTTCTCTGGCTCGTTTCTGCAAAAGCAAATGAATGAGTTTAAAGAAGTATTTGGTGAAACTAGCATGGACAAGCACGTTTCTTGCAGAATTAGAGACCTCATTATGATGCTTATATGATGTGTATTTAGATTTGTAATGGATACTTTGAATGGTGTCGTTCATGAGGACCTGTTTCCTTTGCATTAAACCAAGGACTAAAAAAAATCAATAAGCACCAAAAAGAGAAAAGAGAGGGTGGGGGCGGGGAGTTGGTGTGGTGAGATTATAGCTATTGCACCTTAGCTTCATTGTGGCAATGCAGACAATCAAAGATCTCATTTTAACAAGGTGCTCTAATATGCAAGCAACTAAACCCCACCAAAGAAAAATATACAGCAACACTAAAATTTTCCATCAGTAAACAACTAAAGGGCAAGGATCAAGATTAAAAATCTAAGGATATATCAACTATGAAAAAGATAAAGTTTGATAATAATCCAGGCTCCCAAAATAAATTATAACATACCCAAGATCCCCGGATCCAAACTCACTGCTCTGCACTTCATGAGTAACAGTTGGGACATCAACTATAGGTTCCATTTGGTTTGAAGTTTGATCATTGTGCTCCATCTTCCTAGTCAATTCATTCCCACAATCCCTAGATTCAGGCTCCATTGATGATAAAACATTTCTATCTAAATCTTGACAATTGATCTCCTCCATCTTCCTTCTCAATCAGAACATGTGAAAATGGATCAGATAATAATAATAATAATAATCACCATTCACCAACAATTTCAAATCATCTGACGATATTATAAGAGCAGAAAACAACTAAATTTAAACAGACATAACTTCTTGTTTCATTTAATTGTCATTAAACTGTACCTGATTACTTTGGAAATAAGCACACACAGCAGGAAGATGAAAGGTAGAAGGGTCATTTTTATGGGATTATCTAATTTCTGTTGGGCAAATATATACTGCACTGATGAGTAAAGACACTGCCAGATGGCGCATGTCAATCCAAAACAATGGACAACCATGAAAAGTTCACTAGGAGGAGAATTATCAGTCCACTGACAACGAAAGCAAGTTGACCGGCTCCTTTTCAGTGAGATAAGTTTTTCTCTACGAGCCATTTCAACAAGCTCAACAGTAGAAAGAAGTAAAGCCACAAATGCCAGCACCATGCTCAGTAACCGATAACCCAGTTGGTCGAGAACAGCTGAGACACCCTCTAGAAGTAAGTTTGTTATTAGAAAAGCCCACTCTGTTTGTTCCTGTGATAAAGATGGTAGAACCAAGATATTTCAGAACAAATATAACAATTCTTGATAGTTGTATCTTTGTTGAAGTTCTTACACTTGTAGGAGAGCTCTCACCAATTTCTGAATAAAGTTTACCGTGAGCATCTCTTGAGCTAACCGGACTTTCCTGGCTCCCGCCTTCATTCAAATCTTGGTGAATACAAATTATGTGAGCAATTTCTGGCTGCTGCTCTGAAATTGGGTGAGTAGAGCTCTCCCCAATTTCTGAATCAACTCGAGTGTGAACATCTCCTGAGCTAACCAGACTTTGGTTCTGGCTCCTGGCTTTATTTGAATATTGGCAAAAAAACTGTATGTGAACAATTTCTGGCTGCTGCTCTTGTAGGCTGGTTTTCTGTTTATGATCTGACTTCTGAAATGAATTTTGGCTTGTAGCTTTTGTCACTTCTACCTCTTTTGGTATCTCTATATTCTTCTCCTCTACATTTTTCTTCAATCTCTTCTTCATGGTCTCAGTTAATTTCTTCACATCAATGGTGGCTTTGACTGTTACAGTTTCCTCCTCTTTGTTAATTGTCACCTCCTGTACTCCTGTAATATCACGTGTTAAGAGCAGTGGTTATTGCTACATTAATTCAAAAGGCCAATTAGCAAAGAAACAAAATTGAAACTGTAACCAGTCTTGCAGAAATTAAGGAAGCTGTTGAAAGATGACAATGTTACCTCTGATTCTCCTGATAATTT
>CATIWR010590271.1:0-15042 GCA_949677035.1 Omphalea diandra
TTTTTTTTAAATTTTTTATAAATATAAAAAACATGAGAGAGTGAAAAGAGAAAGAAAAGTGAAAAAAAGTATTTTAATTAAAGCTATATATTTTGTGTTAGTTGAAGACTCTACTCAATATCTCTCATATTATTGGAAACATGAGAAGTCATGGATGTCTCTCCTAGTTGAGGGGTCTTGTTTTCTCCTAGTTGAGTCTTTTTTAGGGTTTTGTTTTCGTTTGGCTTGGTTACAATGGAGGCAAATATGGCTACCCTAACGCCGATTGTCGATAAGGATGAGGAGTTGATGCCTGATGTCGGTGCAGAGGATAATGTTGGCCTCAACGAGTTTTGTCTTAGAGAATGTTTTCTCATTGATCGTCCTATCAAGTTTTTGGTCATGAAACATCCGTTGGCGAGCCTTTGGCGTCCAGTACAGGGTATTACTACCAGGAAAATCTCAGATCAGTTATCCAATTCTTCCACCTGATTGATCTGAATAGAGTTTTGGATGGCGGGCCTTGGTATTTTGACAGCCACCTGTTACTCACCCACCATTTGAAGCAAGGGGAAGTCCCTTATAGTGTTCCTTTGTTTCATATGGCAGTATGGGTTCAGGTGCACGATTTTCTGGTGGGGTACATGTTTGAGGTGGTTGGGAACCAATTGGGATTTTTCTTGGTGAGTTCCTGGAATATGATACTCAAAATAATGTTGGTTTCTGGAGGAGTTTCATGCGTATCAAGGTTTGAATGGATGTGACACTACCCTTAAATGATGGAAGAAGATCAAGATGTTGACTGGGAAGTGGAGTGTGGTTCAATTCAAATTTGAATTCTCGACATACTTCTGCTTCGTGTGTGGTTTACTTGGTCACACGGAGAATTTCTGCCCTAAGGTGTTTAAAGCTTCAAGACAAGAAGTGAAGAGGGAGTGGGGATGTTGGCTAAAGCTCAATCTCGGAGGGCGGTGGGGTCTGGTGGGGAACGGTGGCTTTGGGATTCTGTAGGAGATTCAAACCAGTCTCATTTAGGGAAGATGGAGGATAAAGTGGAGGTTAGTGGTGATAATTTTGCTGTTTTGAATTCGAAAGGCGGGAATAACGGGGATAACAATCCTTCTTTTAATAGACGGTCAACTATTGCTGTTTGTATTCAAAAGGATGGGCTGGCAAAAGTAGTGGGCTTAGATAATTCAGAAATGGGCCCAACGGATGTTCAGCAATCTGAAGATGATGTTCTGAACTTACACGATACTGATAAGCGTAAGAGACGTATAATTGCGCAAGCCCAACATGAGGCAGACAGTATGATTGTTTGTGGTACCGAGAACATTGCAGATGGAGATGCAGTTCGGCAATAAGCTTGCCGGGGCTCAAACCAGTAACCTTTTATCGGTCGGGTCTCTTTCAGGGCCCTACCAGGAGCAATGATTAGTGTTTGTTGGAACTGCCATGGCGTCGGCAACCCACATGCAGGATTAGCTTTAAAAAATATCATTAAAACGCATAAGCCGCATTTTATTTTTCTTATTGAAACTCTTGTCAACTCCAATAAGATTGTTGAAATAGAGAATAATTTTGGTTTCTCTGGTTGTTTCTATATGGAGAGAGAGGGGCGTAGTGGAGGCCTTGCTCTATTATGGAATGAGAAAATTTCTGTTAATGTTTTGAGGTATTCCAGGTTTCATGTGGATTTTTCTATTCTAGATGATTGTTCTTTGGCATGGCATTGCACTGTTTTTTATGGTCAGATTAACCGTACGAACAAAAACTTGTCATGGGATCTTTTACGTGATTTGCGAGACCGTTCTTATTTATTGTGGTGTGTTATTGGTGATTGTAATGGCATCCTTAGCCATAGAGACAAGAATGGGAGTGTCCCTCATCCTGAATGGCTTATTCAGGGTTTAAAAGAAGCAGTTTCGACCTGTTGCTTGTTTAATCTTCAGTCGGATCGCTATAACTTTGCTTGGGAGCATGGCTTGTTTTGTTGAAGAAAGGATTTGATCGTTGTGTGTTAACTCCGTTTGGTTGGATTTATTTCCTGAAGCAAGGTTGTTGTACTTGTTTGCTCCTGTCTCGAATCACCATCCGATTAAGTTAATCACCCAGGCAGTCCCTAAGCCTCATAAATTTAAATTAAAAAAATACCTGGCTTTTAGAGGAAGATTTTTGTGATACGGTTAGGCTTTTTTTGCATGATTCGGTGGGTTGCCCTATTTTGGAAAGTCTAAAACGTTGTTCTGAGGTTATGGACAGATGGGGTCGCGGCTTTAGGAGTCATTTTATTGATAAAATTCAAAAAACTAAGTTTGATTTATCCTGCAGCTATGATCTTGGTGTCGAATGACGCTAATGAGAGGGTTTTCGCGGCTAGGAACTAGCTTTTCTTGCTTTTGTCTCAAAAGGAGCTCTATTGGAAGTAACGAGCAAAACACTTTTGGTTGAAGACTAGTGATCGCAACAATAATTTCTTTCATTTTATGTCGTCTTCAAGGAGAAAAGCTAATTAGATTATTAAGCTTCAGAAAGATGATGGGACTCGGGTTCATGAGCAAGACGATTTGAAACAAGTGGCGTTTGAGTATTTTAGTTTGCTTTTCGTAGCCGAGGTGGGAGGTAATGAGACCCCTGATGTTAGTATATGTCTGCTTGGGTCGTAGATACAGATAATAGCTGTTTTTTGGTTCCGTTCTCTTATGAAGAATTTCGGGTAGCTATTTCACAGATGCATCTTGACAAATCGCTAGGGTCGGATAGGCTTAATCCTACTTTTTTTCTAGCGTTTTTGGACAGATATTGGTATGGATATTTTCTCTCTTTGCTCAAGTTTTTTGGATCAGTGTAGTTTTTCGGAAGATTTTAATGCTACAACTATTGCTCTTATTCCTAAGAAGGAGAATCCTGTGAGTATGAAGGATCTTTGATCGATTTCTCTGTGTAATGCGTTTTTTTTTAAATAAAAATTCTGGCGAAGGTGCTCGCTAATTGATTGAAGGTAATTTTACCCAATATTATTTCTGAGGAGTTGTCGGCTTTTGTTCCCGGTCGAGGTGTTACGGACAATATGATTACTACCTTTGAGATTATTCATTTTATACTCAGGAAGACAAGGGGTGAGGTTGGTGATGTGGCGCTTAAAATCGACATTAGCAAGGCCTATGATTGTATCAAATGGTATTATTTAAAAGCGGTTATGCTTCGTTTGGGTTTCATACCAGATGAGTGGATTGGATCATGTTATGTGTATCTTCTGTTCGTTATAATGTGGCTGTTAATGGAGAGGACATTGGCCCTATTTTCCTTTCCAGGGGTTTGAGGAAAGGAGATCCACTTTCTCCTTACTTGTTTGTTTTATGTGTAAAGGACGTATCTAGCTTGTTGAAACGAGCAGAGTCTAGGGGTGTGGTTCATGGTGTGTAGGTTTGTCGAAGTGCTTCTAAGGTCTCTCACTTGTTGTTCGCACAGGATAGTTTTCTTTTCGTTAGGACGTCTATGGTGGAGTGTAATGTAATGAAAAGTAGTTTACAACAGTATGAGGGACTCTGGGCAAGCTGTTAATTTCACTAAGTCGGGTATCTTTTTCAATGCTAATGTTGGGGTTCCTTTGCAGATGGATATTGAAGACGCCTTGGGTGTCTCTAGTCCATTGGATATAGGTTGGTATCTTGGTCTTCCTTCCCTTATTGGCAGAAATAAGAGAGCTATTTTTGGCTTTCTACACGACAGATTATGGACTAGGATCTCTGGTTGGAATAATAAATTTCTTTCATAAGCAGGGAGGGAGGTTTGTTTGAAATCATTTCCCCAAGAAATTCCTTCTTATTGTATGAGTACTTTTCTACTTCCTATCTCGCTTGTTTGGAGTTGCAGAAATTTATGAATTCTTTTGGGTAGGGTTCAAAGCCAGATGATCGAAAATGGATACACTAGTCTTCATGGGATAATTTGGGTTGAAGGAAAGAATTGGGCGAAATGGGTTTTCATCAATTGCATTGTTTCAATATTACTATGTTGGGTAAATAGGCATGGAATCTCATCTCTAAACCTAATGCTCTTGCTAGTCGAGTCATCAAAGCTAAATATTTCCTAGGAGGGGATCTTCTTAAAGCTCAGTTGGGATCCAATCCGAGCTTGGTATGGAGGAACATTTGGACTACGAGAGATATGCTTGCTAAGGGTTTCCATTGGCGTGTTAGTAGCGGCTCGTTAATTAACATATGATGAGACACTTGGATTGTTAATGACAATTCGTTTAAACCTGTTTGTTCTATGGTGGATGGGTTAGAGGAGGCTTGGGTTGGCGATCTGTTCGTTCTAAGGAGGAATGAATGGAACATTGATTTGTTAAATGACATTTTTGGCCCACAGGATGTCTAGAATATTCTTAGAATCCCAGCAGGGCAGATTGGTTTAAAGGATGAAATCATTTGGCACTTTGATAGTAGAGGGGTTCATACTGTGAAATCCAGTTATAATATTGTTGCACAGGATTTTTTGCATCTTGGGGAGCTCCCTAATTCAGTTAGCTGGTCGTTTATGTGGAAGTTTCAGATTTCGCCTAAAGGGAAGGTTCTTATTTGGAAAGTTTGCACTAATGTTCTTCCCATTCGTGAACACCTTTTTATCAAAGGGGTTAGTATTGCCAATGAGTGTGTTGTGTGGTGATTTGGGAGAGCACTTATTTCATTTATTTGTAGATTGTGAGTTTGCAATTCAGTGTTGGAATGCTGCCCAAATTCCTCTGGTTGAGGTGTATGTTATGGACTTTGTGTGTTGGGTAGTTAGTATGTGGCGGAGTGGGGGTGATGATCACAAGAAGCGTGTCTGCATGGTTTTATGAGTGATCTAGAATCAACATAATAACCTGCTATGGAGGAATAAGGTAGTGCCAACTGATATTTGTGTTCGAAGTTGTCTCTCTATGTTTGCTCAATTCCGAGATGCGAATGGAGCTAAGGGTTTTGAGGTTGATGCAGTGTTTCGAAGAAGGATGGTGAGGTGGTCAAGGCCTGCTTCGTGTTTATTGAAGATGAATATTGATGCTGTGATCGACTTGGGTTCTTCTACGTTTGGCCTAAGATTAATGCTTTGTGATCATGATGGGCAGGCTATAATAGGCATGTCCAAATCTGCAAAAGGGAGGTGGGATGCAACGCTGGTTGAGGCAACTTTTCTCAAGGAAGCCCTTAGCTGGATCCGTGACCAGTCTCTTCCAAACGTGATGGTCGAATCTGACACCATGGTGGTAGTCGACTCCTTCCACGGTGTTGTTTCAGATAAGTCTGAGTTCGATTGTGTTATTAGTTCTTGTAAGGCTGTTGCTGGGTCTTGCCAAAATGTTTCAGTTGGCTTTGTTGGTAGACAAGCTAACGAGGTTGCTAATGCTCTTGCGAAGGTAGTTCATTTTAATGCTGATCTTTCAGTTTGGCAAGGGGCTCCTTTGTTTGTTAGAGACCTCTTGCAGTGTTATGTTTTACATCTGTGAGTAAATATTCTCGTTAAGTTCCAAAGAAAAAAAAACTAAACCTATATGTTTTTATCATAATAGAAAATTTTAGAATTCATTTACAAATTCTATCAAATTTAATAAAATTTGATTTAGTTATAATCAATTTTAAAGAGTTAACGAAATAGAATTCTAAATGAATTTTCATTTATACAAAACATATAAAATATAGATTTGAAAATAAATTTCATAAAAATTATAGAATTTAATTATACAAAACATAATATAAAATACAAAATTTAAAAGTATTAAGGGGGCTACAAACAAGAAGAATTGTAGATGATTTTATACTCATCTAATTATTATAGATTTAAATTTGAGGTGAAATTTGAGCTATTATAACTGTTTTCATTTTGATTATAGTAAAATTATTTAGAATTTATTTCGTAAAAAGGGATTTTTCATGTAAAATTTTTATATATTTTTTGACTTGATTTTTTTTGTGGAGTTTATTATTTATATTAATTGAATTATATGTATAGAAAATTAAAAGTTATTGTTTGAGATCTAATAATATTATAGGTGTCTTTCTATTTATAGATGCCTTCTTCTTTGTGTTGATGTTATTTTTATATTTTTATTGAAATTAGTATATATTAATTTTAAAATATTATTAATCTATTTTATGTTATAATAACTTTGATCAACAACTCAATTTGGAAAGTTCCTCATACACAAATAATTTTGAAATTATGTTGAAAAATTTTGAATAGGAAATTGAAACATTTAAATTATTGTTAAAAGTGGTAAATAGGTCGAGTCAGGTCATTCTAGATCAGCTTGTTTTTGGATTGGGTTGAATTCGGATCTCTCAGATTTCAAACGAGTTTGGATCCCTAATTATATTTACATATAAAAAGAATTCTGGATCGAGTTCAAGTCAAATCTTATATTTACTCTTAAAAATGATATTTGTTATTTGTTATTCAATTTTTTAAATATCTATTTAGATTTTTATTATTTATGCAATATTTTCTCATAATTTATTATGAGAAAAATAATAATTTTCTTTTAAAAATTAGTTTTAGTTAGATAGATTTTACATAAAATAAAACTTGATGAAATTTTTTATTTTTATTTAAATACTTAATAAATAAAATATAATTTATTTTTTAAGTAAATGATTATGTATAATAAAAAAATAATTGAATTAAGTTCATACAAAATTATATTAAGTCATATATCATAAAATAATTTATAAATAAACATTTAGTATGCAACGATGGCAAATCACTCATCACAAAACAATTTATGTATTATGATAAAAAATTTTGTGATAAAATCTATTTTATCTTAATATGTGTTTTTGTCATGATAAAAATCAAATTTGACATAATTATTATAAAAAATAAGTAAACTTGTGATAAATTTCTTTTATGTATTAAATCATTTAAAAAATTATGCCAAATTTTTGGCTTAACGATCCAAAAAATTTAAACCTTTATACTAATTTTCAACAGTATCCAAAACTTTTAATTGAGTAAATTACACTCTAATTTGTTAAATTGATTTTAATTATACTTCAAATTGCTAGAACTTAGTAAAATATATATTGAAACTCAATTGACCCTTATGTAACAATCATTTTCATTTACAAATCATGACATTCATATCCAAAAATACATATACATAAAAGGTTTATTCATTATACATACACAATCTAGCATGTATTTAATGAATATATATGTTAATTAATGTTCAAGGCTAGTGACCATAAACTAGTTCGTATCTAGATATATGTACATGACATAAGGAGAGAGAGAGAGAGAGTTGTAATTCAGTCGACGACCTGTGTTCTATGTGTCTTTATGTAAAACTCTATACACCAAAGTATCCAAACTCTATGCTTCAGTATCTAAAAAACATAATTGCGATTTGGTGAGTCGCGACTCAATGAATAAAAACAGTATTCAGATTCTTATGACACAACCAACATAAGAATATCATCAAAATACATTACAGGTATAACAATTGACTATGCAAGTGCACGTGCAATAAATTGATTTTTTTTTTGTGACCTTACAAGACAAACATTACTCCTGGGAATTCATATAATTCAAGTGACATTTGATTTTTTTCTTTTTGTTGTCCAACATATAACAAGTGAATCATTTGATCTATAACATGTGCCAATATGACATATTGGTCCCTTTTTCACGTAATTTGCAAGTGTTTGACAAGTCGGTCACAAAATCCTTTTAGCTTCATATGCAAATGTTCATTCACAGTAGAATACTAAATAATTATTAAGAGCATATAATTATCATTTGACTTGTATTCACATATAAAGTGTAATAATTCAATCTCATATACATGTAATAGAACATAATCATATTATAAAATTATCACACATGCACATTATAATCTAATTACGATTTTACTCACATTTTGATATGACCAACCTTTATGGTTGGTTTGGTTCTCTCTGTAACATCCTCAACCCAAATCATATGCATTTTAATTACGTTATATTTGAATATATCCATTGTATAAATGATTGTTTAGACATCTAAATTAGATAAGCACGATAGTGATACTTGCACCATTGCATTTGGGACACTTGAACGTATATGTAATGTTTGTATAGTTGCATGAAAAATTATCTTATATTGTGTGCATGTTATAGCATCATAAATAATGGTGTTATAGAGCCTATTTAAAAGTATAAAGAGCATCTAGGGATTAGGAGATGGATGAAGGAGCTTAAAGAGTAAAGAAGAGAGACTAAAAGAGGAAAAGTGAACTTCTAACCAATAGAAATGAAATACCATGATTTTGTCTTGTTACAATAGGTTTACAAGTGGAAATTTTCACCCTTTAGGATAAGAATAGAGAGGAAAAATGTGTACAACAGAATAAAGAGAGAGCTAAGGAAGAAAGAAAAAAAGAAAGAAGAAGAAGAAGAAGGAGAGGGAGAAGAGTGAGTTGCCTAGGAATGAATCCTAAGGTTTTTTTTGGTTCTGGGAAATAGATAAGTTAATTTATCTTTTTCTCACATGAAATTAACCCTTAACGATAAGTTAATCATACATGGTTAGTAAGAATTATGGAGTCTTTGAGATAGAGTTTATGTATGGAAATTGAAATTCAAGAGAAACAAGAGCTGATTGTGTTAGTTTTATTGTTAGAGCGACATTTTGTACCCACGATTTAATAACCATAGAGGAGGAATTAGGGAAAGTGTAAAATACCCATATAAATTTATATGAAACAATTTTGCTTGATTTGGTGTGTGTGAGGAGATATGGCTCCATCAATAGAGCTGGTTCACAACTAACCGAAATTACCTCAGTTTTTCTGTTTTCATATATTTTAATGTCCTTATATATTGATTTAGACAAAGTGAAAAACATGAAATTTGTAGGGTTATATCCCTTCTAAATACCTATAAAGTAGTTTTGATTAATGTGTTGTGTGGAAAGATATATGACTCATTGACTGATTGACCTTATATCTGGATGAAACCTCGTCAGTCTTTTAATTCTGTTTTCCAAGAATTTGATGGTCATATATTCAGAATTTGATGATGTGTAAAACTTGAAAGTTTTATATATGTATTATCTACATGCCTATAAAATACATTTGCCAAATTTAATATGGTTGTTGAGATATTTTCCCTTCATTATGACTGATTGTAAGCATGTTGAAAACTTGCTCACCCTGAGATTGATCATTTGTTTTGATGACTTTATAAGATGAAAAATGTTCCTTTATGTGTTTTCTAACTTCTGGCATTTTTAGGATTGGATTTGTAAAATTTGAGATATATCTAATAATGTAAGACCTATTCAGGCTGAGATGACATTGAAATGGGTAAATTTATAAAATTGACCATAAATTATATAGTGTATATTTTGGACTGAATTTTGGATATGGTGTACCCATATATGTCTAGTTTAATTGAAAAAGAAAGAATAAGTCATTTGGTTTTGTTAGTTAAAAGTAATTATAGAAACAACCTATTAAGTTCATGATATTTTACTAGAGCATATTTGCATAACAAGATGAAAATCTTATTTTATCATCATGGATTAATTTGGTGTATTGAAATAGGTCCTCGAGGCATTGAAGATAATAGTGGGAAGAAGCTGGGACCATCCATGGCTTAATAAGCTTGAAGGAGAAGGTAAGTAAATAGCTAATGATACTACACGTGTGATTGGTTAAATGCCATGAAATGTTATTTAATGTGATGATATTGAGGAATACATTGATGGAAAGATTTTTATAGTCTTGATTTATTTATTTTCATGAGACGTTGATAAATTATAACTTAGGAATGAGAGTATGAGGTGATATGAGCTGCCAAAGTTATGGGTGTTATTATTAGTCATTATATTGTTGAAATTTTGTTGGATTTATAGTTGATTTGTTGAAAGACTAATACTTGATGTTGTTGGCAAGTAACATTATTCATAGCCTGTGTGGCAATGATATATAACAACCTGTGTGGCAATAACATTCAATAGCCTGTGTGGTAATGATATATATAGCCTGTATGGCAATAATATATAACAGCCTGTGTGGCAGTAACTTTTGAGAGCCTGTATGACAATAATATATAATAGTCTGTATGGTAATAATATTCGATAGCCTATGTGGCAATGATATCTATAACTTGTGTGATAATAATCTATAATAGCATATGTGGTAATAACATTTGATAGCTTATGTGGCAATGATATCTATAGTCTATATGGCAACAATATTTATAGCATGTGTGGCAACAATATTTATAGCCTATGTGGCAGTGGCATCTATACCCTATATGGCAACAATATATGACAACTTGTGTGACAATAACATTTGATAGCCTATGTGACATTGAAGAGTAAAAAATCTTTATTTCGTGCATGGATATGATCATGAATTATTTATATTTGAATATTGTTATGTTATTTGAGATTGATGTATCGTTATGCATTTACTTACTGAGTATGTAAGCTCACTTTTTTGCATTAAATTTTCTTTTAGGAAGAGTAAACTATGATTGCATCCAATTTACATTTTAAAGTTGATGTCTAGTAGTCTAATAAAGGTTGGGTCAGTATGCAATCAATTAGTATTTAAGTTTATTTAGGTATGTATACTTTGTTGTAAATAGTTACTATGTTGTTAAATAAGATATATAGTGTAAAAAAATAATAATATAATTGAAATAAGGTCTTTTAATAACAATGGATAGAATGAGAAGATTTTAATGATGTTGTGTCAATTTAGTATTCCATGTTTTATGAATAAGTTAATGCACCTACTTTAGGAATGATTAGTAAATGAGACATTACATTTTAGTGGTATCAGAGCGGGTAAATGATTTTGTAGATGTGTAATATTAATGTGATATATATGATATTTGCATTGTGTTAATAGTTACATGCATTGACATATAGGAGTATGGATGCACTTGATAGAGTTCATGCTGGCCTAGAGGTTAGAGATGAGTATGTTGGGTCTATTTATGCACGTGAGCATCTTGACCATGTTGCAAAGAATCTTGAGATGTTATGAAATATTTCAGCTATAGGTGTAAACCAAAATATCATGCAGTTTGCTGAGATGATGCAGAAATTTGCAGCACAAGCATATGCAGGACCTGCCGTAGACAAGAATTATGATAAATTGAGGAAGTAAGGGGCAATTGTTTTTAAGGGCACTACAGATCCTGCTGAGGCTAAAGAGTGGCTTAGAAGAACTGAGAGAATCTTGAATAGGCTTGAATGTACCTTAGAGCAAAAGCTGAAGTATGCAGTAGCACTGCCCAACCGATGACTTTGACATAAGGTGATTTTCTAAGGAAGTTTACAAACAAATACACACCAATAGTACACTTAGATAAGAAGATGAAGTTTTTTCAATTGCAGCAAAATGATATGACAGTGGCAGATTATGAAGTATAATTTGTTAAACTCTCAAGATATGTCCCAGAGTATACAACTATAGGGGAATTAAAATGCCAGAAATTTGAGAGGGGACTAAGGTTAGAAATTTGAGATTGATTAGCAGTTAAGCCAGCCAATTATACTATATTTTTAGCAATAACTATTCGAGTTGAGGAGGTGATCTAAGAGAAAAATGCAATTGAGGCGAGAAGGAAAAGAAGTTACACAGGATGGAATGGAGAACCAAATAAAGTAATAAAAGAGGTGGTTTCACATCATCTAGGAGATCTGGATTTTAAGGAGTTACTGGTAATCAAAGAGGCAGAGGCTAGAATCATCTTGGTAGATTAGTATCTGTGGCACCGGGTAGAGGTAGCTATGGAAGTTTTGAAGGCTCAGAGGGTAGGAGAGGGCCTATGGGCATACTAGGTAGAGGTATAACCCCAATTTGTAATAATTCTGGAAGAACTCATTTTGGAGAGTGTTAGGGACCTAAAAGACTTTCTTGTTATACTTGTAGACAACTAGGCTACATGAGTCGAGATTATCCAATGGCAGGTTTGATTAGAGGGGAATCTCCTGTATTTGGGCAAAGTAGTGTTAGGGAGAATTTTCATGACACAAGCAGAAGTAGAAGGCGAGGTAGGGGAAAAGGAGAACATGGTGGACCAACTTCAGTTTTTAGTGTTGGATAAGTAGCCCATACTCAACCACGGGCTAGAGTTTATGCTATCACTTGTCAAGAGGCTCCAACAACTCTTGAAGTTGTTTATGGTACAATTTTTATTTGTAATATAGCTGCTTATGTTTTGATAGACCTAGGATCCACACATTCATTTGTGTATTTAGAATTTGCATCACGGGTGCATGTTGTAGTTGAATCCTTAGGATATGATTTCGGTGTTTTGATGTCTGCTGGAGGTAATATGATTGTAAACAAAGTATGTATAACTTGTCTTGTGCTAGTCTGTGATGTCGTATTGACTGCATATTTAATATTGATGAACTTTAAGGAATTCGATGTTATTTTGGAGAGAGACTGGTTAGCAAAACATCATGCAGTTTTAGATTGTCATACACTAAAGAATTGATGATCAGATCTTCAGGACAATTAAGAGTTATATTTTTTAGGGAGCACATAATTATTTTGACTTGTTTAATCTCAACTATTCAGGCTTTTCAACTAATCAAAGAAGGTTGTGATGCATTTCTAGTAAGTATGGTGGACATTAGTGTTCCTAGTTTGGGTTTGGCAGATATTCTTATAGTGAGAGAATTTCCAGAAGTATTTCTTGATGATTTATCTGGTTTGCCACCGCATAGAGAAGTTGATTTTAATATTGAGACCTTTCCAGGAGTGGCACCTATTTCTATTGCACCATATCAAATGGTAGTAGTGAAACTGCAAGAATTAAAGAAATAATTAAAAGAGTTGTTACAAAAAGGTTTCATTCGACCTCGTACATCTCTTTGGGGGGCACAAGTTTTATTTGTGAAGAAAAAGGATAGGAGTATACGATCATGTATTGATTATAGGCAACTGAATCAAGTAATAGTAACAAATAAATATCCCTTATCGAAAATTGACAATTTGCTTGACCAACTTCTAAAAGCAACTGTATTTTCAAAAATTGATTTGAGATCTGGGTATTGGCAGTTGAGGGTTGTTATGCTAGACATTCCAAAAATCACTTTTCGTACTAGGTATTGTCACTATGAGTTTCTTGTTATGCCTTTTGGGTAAACTAATGCACCAACAACATTTATGGCATTAATGAATCGTACCTTCCAGCAATATCTTGATCATTTCGTAATTGTGTTCATTGATGACATTCTCATATACTCACAAAATCATAAGAAGCACAAACAATATCTGAGAATCATATTGCATATGCCAAATTAAACAAATGCTACTTTTGGATGGAACAAGTAGTTTTTTTGGGGCATTTTGTGTCTAGACATGGTGTTCAACCTAATCCAGCTAAGGTGAAAGCCATTTTGGAGTGAGATCCACCTAAAAATGTATTAGAGGTGCGTAGTTTTCTTAGGTTGATTGGTTATTATAGACGAATTGTGGAAGGATTCTCTATTATTGCTAGGCCATTGATAAAATTATTACAGAAGAATGTAACATTTAAATGGGATGATCAATGTCATTAAAGTTTTAAGGAACTAAAGAAGAGATTGACTACGACATCGATATTGACATTATCATCAACAAATGGTGGATTTATGATATACACTGAAGCATCAGGATAGGGGTAGGTTGTGTATTGATGAAGCATGGAAAAGAGATAACTTATGCTTCTCGACAGCTAAAGCCTCATGAGCTAAGCTATCCTACACATGACTTGGAATTGGCAGCCATTGTCCATGCCTTGAAAAGTTGGAGGCATTACTTGTATGAAGAGACATTTTAGATTCTGATAGATCATAAAAGCTTGAAATATATTCTAACACAGAGAGAATTGAACCTAAGGCAAAGAAGATGGATGGAATTATTGAAGGACTATGATTGCACTATTGATATCATCCGGGTAAGGCTAATGTTGTTGTTGATGCTTTAAGCCGAAAAGCCTTAGATGTTTTTACCGGTAGGGTTGGTTATAATTTGACATCCTTGGTTAATCTTCGTACTTTAAATGTAAAATTTGAGGTTGAGAATGTGACAACTTTAATGGCTACTCTTTAGTTAAAGCCTGTGATAAATGTCAAAATTAGAGAAGTTAAGATGAAGGATCCATATTTACAGAAAATGCTACAGAAGATACATGAAGGTAAGAAGACTAATTTTTCGATTAGAGATAACGAGATGATAACGATGGGTAGTCGAGTCTGTGTAACAAATGTTGATGGTTTAAGATCAGAGATTATGCAAGAGGCATATAATGCACCATATGCTATGCACCCTGAAACCACAAAAATGTATAGAAACCTGCAGTCACATTATTGGTGGTCAATAATGAAGAAGATAAAGCTGAGTTTGTATCGGGATGTTTAACCTGTCAATAGATCAAGGCAGAACATCAAGCACCAGCAGGTAAGTTGCATCCTTTATCTATTCCCATATGAAAATGGGAGAAAATTTCAATGGATTTTGTTATTAGTTTGCCTCAGACACAAAAAAGGCATAATGCTGTTTGGGTTATTGTAGATAAACTCACAAAATCTACACACTTCTTGCCTATACAATAAATAGATTCACTTCATAGACTGGCTAAAATATATGTTGCTGAGATTATGAGATTACATGACATTCCTATTTCTATTGTGTTTAGGTAGAGATCCTCAATTCACTTCTCATTTTTGGAATAGCTTACAAACAACCTTAGGTACTCGTTTGAATTTTAGCACTGCTTTTCACCCACAGACTGATGGTCAATCAGAGAGGACTATTCAAATATTAGAGGATATGATGTGCGCTCGTGTGTTAGAATTTAAAGGCAATTGGGATGATCATTTCCATTAATGGAATTTGCATATAATAATAGTTATCACTCCAATATTGGTATGACACCATATGAAGCTTTATATGGCAGGAAATGTAGAAGTTCAATTTGTTAGGATGTTGAAGGGATGAGGCATTTAGAAGGTCCGAAGATGGTACAAGATACAATGACCAAAATCCAAGTAGTCAGAAGATGTTTGCAAGCTGCTCAAGAAAGGCAAAAA
>CATIWR010590272.1:0-49717 GCA_949677035.1 Omphalea diandra
ATCATCACCTGCTGCTTTAATGTTACAATTATATAGCTAGTGTCTCATCTGATCAGTTAGTGAGTGGGTTGTGCATGAGTTTGGGAGAGGTGGCATTTTTGCGTATGGTTGCCATGCTCTAAAGAGTCAATACCAGGCACCACCTTATTCCTGGACCACAGTAATGTGTTTGAAAACCTTCATTATGTTGGAATTTAATTCCATTTCTTTCAGTTGTATTTGCCCCAATTTCATCTTATATCGTTTAAGTGTTAGATTTAAATTCTTCTGGGGCATGTGAAAGTGTTATTTTGCAAGAACTGCAAATTATGCAAGAAATAATACAGTATGGAAGTGGATTGACAAGTAATTGGTTCAAAAACACAAAACAGAATGCCCCTAAGTGCATGCTATCTCCTTATAAATGGAGGTTACAAAGGTAAAGCAGGATCCTTTATATATTCAAATAACTCTTCATGCTTTCCCACCAAGGATTAGAATGGAATTTTTACTATGTTATCATTTATTTTAAACTTGTTAATTCTATTATAAAAATCAAGTGAGTCGAATTCTGGCACACTCGTAGACAGAATTATAGTGTTTGTCCCTGCTTGTTTTCGTTTATACTATTGTGATTATCCTCCTTAACTGATCAACACTAAATTTGTCTCATACAACAATCATCTCTTCTGCATAATTTAACATGATAAAAGAACTGATGGTGGATCTGATTGTAGCTTCAAATGTCTATGCTGATTATTTATTTATTTTGGCGTATCTTTGGGCAGATTCTTCAACCCTTTTTTTTATATTTTTGTTTGGCTGCTACTGCTCTTGAAAAGTTAGCAAGCTACAATTGCGATTTTGCATTTTTGTGGATTAGATATTGCTCTTGACTAACTTGATATGTTTCACATAGAGCTGTTTATGAGGAACTTGGTAAATATGGAGACCTGGAGAATCAGCTTTTGTGCCGTGAGCGTGTTGAGGAGCTGGAACCAAGTATTCGATACTGCCGACACAAAATTGGCAAGGCAAATCTACGAACCTCTGACCTTTTACAAATTGGTGAGATGGAAGGTCCAGCACTGGACCTCTTCAAAGCTAAATTGGAGGTGAGACTGGTTATTTTAGCAGGAATTCAAGCATCACGCAAAGCTTCTCCTCTCTCTCTTTCTTTTTTTTTTTTTGGGGGGGGTGGGGGTGGTTTGGCATTCAATTCAATTTATTGATCATGTTCTTTTGTATAGGGATGATAATGGGTAGGGTAATGTTGTGTTATATCCTTACCCATACTCATACCCATTTGGATAACAAATAGTAAACCCATCCCTATATCCATAAAGTTTTGGGTAACCCATTACTCAAATAGTTGCTAAAATATTTTCTAAACTACTTGTGTAAATTAAAGCATGAAGTATATAATTACTAATTGATAATCATATTTAACTAAAAGAATATATATTATATCCAAAGAGGCCATATATTAAAAAAATTAAAAATTAAATAAAAACTATTAAAATACTAAAAGAAAAATTGAACAATTTAAAAGTATATCCAGTTCTTCAAATGTAATATATTACATAATAAGTTTAATTACATAATCCCTAACATTGTGCATCAAATTTGAAGAAAAAATATTGAAAATAATTGATATTATTTACAATGGCTAGGAGTATGTGTATATGAGGCATGGATATAGGTTTTGAGTATGAGTATATCTGATTGTTTCGATAGGGTACGAGTAGGGTAATACATTATCCAAGCCCAATTCAATTTTTCAGGTATGGGTTTACTCATACCCATTAGTCAGTTAACTTGGGTATTATCCGATTTAACCAGGTAAGATTCAGTTGGAGACCCACAGGTAGGTTACGGATTGCCATCCCTACTCTTGTCGTGCCTTATATTTCTTCAAAGCAGTTGAATCGTTGGCATGCTGCTGATTTTAAAAGTCAATGATTTGAGGGTGAACAGTACCTCATTGCTGAGCGCATAATTGATCCAGTCCTTGAATTCACATTGGTCCAACTCCATTCAAGACTCGTTATGTTATTTACCGTATATGGACGAGTTTATGTTCACTAATCTAGATAAAAAATGTCTTAGCATTGGTGATTTCTGAATTTCTGACTTAGATATTTCCTACCCACTAAATTCTTATTATAGAATAGTTTGTAATATTTCTTTTCCTATTCCTTGTTATGCAGGCTGTTATGGCTGAGGCAAGGTCCCAACAGGCAGCTTCTCTGACGGAGTTTCATTGGCTTGGTCACAAATTTCCAATATCTAATGCGAAAACTCGGGTTTCCATTTTAAAAGGTTGGTAACTTGTTTATACTAGTAATGATTGGAGGGGATGTAAACTTTGTTCATAGTGCAACAATTTATCATTTGATATATGATTATCTTGTGTAACATTATCCTTTCTTTTTCCTTTGTCCCGTTTCACTCGTATCTTTTAATAGCATAAGAACAAACATTCAGAGGTACCAAGGAGGTGCCACCCCCAATACAAAACATTACTTTTTATGAGAAAAAATTTAGAAAAAGAAAAAGTAGAGAAGGGCAGTTCACGTATCTTCAAAGTGTTACCTCCTAAACTGAAAGCTTAAAGTTCTTATTACACCATTCATTTACTTTATGATATGCATTTCTTGTGACATTGTTGACTGGTTGTGTGTGGAATTTATATTCTTATTTTTCAGTTGATTTTCAATCAAGTCTATTTGGCCCTAAGCTTATTTGAGTTGGAGTTGTATTTGATTTACATTTCTTACGGGTAAGTCTAGCTTACAGTCTTGGATGTATAAAAAGCTTGTGACTATGGTTTTGATAATCACATGAGTCTGCTGTCCTCAAGAACTGTAGGAAAATGCTGGTATTTCACATATTTTTGTGCATTGCTATCTAGGAGCCTTTATGTCTCGTCTTTAAGTTATTCAGTATTGTCATAAGTGAGGAATGAGTATATTTGTCTTTATGTTGCTATAATCAATGAAGTTTGTTTTGGAGATTGTTATGTGCATATTATTTGAATGTCTTTGTTTTTCCTCAAATTGTTTTCATTGTTTGCATAGATGCTCAAGTTCTGTTTATTGTTTGATGATCTCTTCAGCTCAAGAGCTAGAGAAGGATTTGCATGGTCCTGCTGCAGATTCTCTACCAGCAGAGAAAAAACTTGTTATTTTTGACAAGATTTTTACTGCATATCATGAAGCTAGAAGCTCCATTCGCAGTGATTTGGTATTGAATTTCAGCCAGTATTGTCACTACATTGGTTGCTTGACTTGCTTCTGCTTTTATTGTTGTAGCATCAAGTTGATATTTTCTACGTTTACTCAGCCTTTAATTGGTTATTGCTTCCAATCTTTCAAACTTATATTCCTGAAACATTGCATTTTCTAGGTCAGTGCAGGTAGTGCTGATAGTGTCAAAGATGACTTAAGCGGCCTTGATAAAGCTGTTAGTGCTGTACTAGGACAACGGACAATTGAGCGTAACCAGTTGTTGGTTAGCATTGCAAAGAGTAAACTTACTAGGCGCCGTGATGACAAAAATGAGAAAGTTACCAAGCCAGAGGAGCTTGTTCGCTTATATGATCTTCTACTACAGGTTAACAATCTTTTATACTATATAATGATAACATGTTTTTCTTTGGAAAAAGATTGATTGAAGCTACTACTGCCAACTATGGCACCACTCCAGGTTAAGTAGCCAACGTTTTTACTCGTGTTATATTTGACAGAATACATCTGATCTTTCTGACTTAGCTAGTTCTGGAAGAGATACAAAACCTGAGGAAGTTGCATTCTCTGAAGACTGTGCGCTTAGAAGTTTGGCTTTCCGAGCACAAAGGTTTGTACCATAGCTTCTAATTTTCAATTTGCCATATGTGACAATATTTTCTGCCAGGTTCTTCTCAATTTGTTACTGTTTGTACTTCGCTGTGTACTTTTTCTGTAATTTTCACTTATGGCTTTTCCTCATTACTGATCTTTCTCAGTATCATCATGTTATCTGTCATTTCCTTGCCATTTTGTTATATGTGAGGATATTTATGCTTAGTTTTCTCTCCCTAGAAAAAAGGTGCAGTATTATGAGTTATGTTTCTGGTTGAGGCATAGACAAGGTGAATCATTAAAAGTCTACTTTGGCAAATGCCTTGCTGCAGTTTGCTTTCTGAAAGACTTTTTTAGTAATTTAGCTATAAGGATGTGTATGTTGTCATTGGAAAAAACTTTATGGTTTTTTTCTTTCCTTTAGTTTATCATTATTGTTGTATCTGAAGAAAGGGAGTGACTGTGCTTCTTGAGATGCCTCAACAATCATGATTTCTTACTTAATCCTAACAGCAGTTTGGGTTCATAATCTGTAAGGCTTCCTGACTTCTTTGCAGGTGCTTCTACCTAGCAAAGTCTTACAGTTTAGCTGGGAAAAGAACAGAAGCATATGCCTTATACTGCCAAGCTCGTTCTCTTGCTAATAATGCCTTACAGAAGTTTCAGTCTCTTAACACTGATGAGGTGACTTACGATAAAAAAATGAATACAACTATTTTTTGCAAGCATTCTTCATTACGTTAACTGAAAATCACTTTATCAATTTTTAGTATGGCTGCAGATAATCTACTTTCATGGTAAATTATCTAAATTGAAAAGTTTGTCAGTGCTTTATGGGTTTAGGATCATATTTGTGATATATAACTTGTTCTATGTAATAGTTCATCATTTATTTTACATCACAGATAATGATGAAAGAGCTGAAGACACTTTACAATGAGTGCAGATCGTATAGTTGCATAGAGCATGCATTAGGAATTATGGAGGAAGAGAAGGCTCCAGAAAATCTCTCGAAAAAAGTTTCCACAATATCATTAAGTGGGGTTGATAAGAAGGTGCAATCTGAGCTTTTTTTCTGTTACTTTAAAATAATAATAATAATAATAATAACCAAGCATCATTTATTCTTGCTATACAATTGTGCAACAGAAAAGAGCCTTAACTTATAGGGAGGATAATGGTTCCAATTTATCTTTTTTCATTTTCATCTTGTATCAATTATTATGCATGGGTCGATTAACATTTGAAGCTCATATTGTGATACTTCCTAGTTAAAATAATGCTGAGGTTTAGTCTACTGGCTGATGTAATCTCTATAGACGTATTTTTTATTGTGAACTTATCAGTCTGTTTCTATCTTTGAAGTGCAAAATTTAGCATTTCCATTTCCAAATGCTTGCGAACTGAACTTTAGGGGATTGTTTGCTTAAATGTCACTTCCTTGTTTAAGCAACTTAACTGTGTGGTCGTGAATCAATGGGGTTAATGGGACCATGTTTGATGCTCAGAAATACTGTGGTCTCTGATGCCGTTCACATTAATGTTCTTTTGCACGCAATGATATGGAAAATTATGGTTGTTATATGTTTTAAGAGTAGCAGGTGGAAATTTTTATTAAGGTTTGTGCTTTGGTGTTCTGGAAGTGAGACTTGTGAATGCTTTGTATTTATTCTTACTGGCTTCTTTTGAAACAATTTCAAAAATTCAGGATAATGCTGAAGCATAACTAATTAAATAATGCAATAGTTGATAAGTGTGTTTATCAGTGAGTTATACTTTGTAAATAGATTATCAGAGTGTTGTGCTTTGTAAATGGGATTATCAGTGTGTCACACTTGTAATTGAGCTTGTAGGAACCCATTGCGTTGATCTGTTACAAATATATCTATTCTAGAAAATGCATGTGGACTGCCTTGATCCACAAGTGTATCATACTTGTATTTAAATAAAATATTGTATATGTTCCTCCAACACAATTGCCTTACCTTGGTTTGCTTGCTAATTTGATTTTGTCAGGTGGAGAAATTACTTCTTGAGAAACTTGATGCCTATGAATCTGCAGTCGGAGATCCAAATGTGAAAGCTCCGCCTCGCATTGAAACCTTCCCGCCAGCTTTCCAGTCAATACCTCGAAATCCTATTATTTTAGACCTTGCCTATAATTATATTGATTTCCCATCTCTAGAAAACAGGATGAAGAAGGACAAAAAAGGCTTCATAAGCAGGCTCTGGCGATGAAGTTCTGTAGCAGGTATTGATCAATCGAAAAAACCAGGGAAAAAACACTAAACGAATTCTTTGGTGAGGAGCTGGGGGCATCTGCTTCGTGGGCAGAAACTGAGATTTTAAACTGTACTTAGTTTACTTCCATGATGGTGTTTTTTATGAATTTCGGGCTTTTTTGGCAAATTTCAATGAACAAATTGAAGTAGAGCAGAATGTTCATATTTTGGTTGCCCTGAAAGAGGAGGGAACAAATTAAGTTTTTATAATTTGCACAAAAAATGGTGGAATCTCTTGGCAAATTCGAAATATCAATTTAATGATTTAGAACTGGAATAGTCTCTAAAATTTTGAAATATCAGGACGTGGATGTATAAATTATAGAAGGTTTGGTGGTTATGAATTCGGATTGGTCGGGCTGATAAATTAAAATAAATCAGTGATTTGTTTTGATTAAGATTAAAACTTGGACAGTTAAAAATCAGTTAAATTTGAAAAAAATACTCATATGGTTTGATTAAGATTAAAACTCTGACTGTTCAAAATCAATTAAATTTGAAAAAATTAGTCAAAATTAAAGAGTTAAGATTTGCAGTTCAACTGAATTGTAACAAAATTTAATTTATTTTTTAAATTATACTATTTAAGTTAAAATTTAAATAGTAGAAATAATTTTAAACATTATACATTATATTATACTATTATTTTAATTTTTAAAATGTTATATATATTTTTTATTTTTTAAAATGTACTATTGAATAGAAGCAATTAAATTAATTAAATCGATTGAATAAAAATCAATCGGCTGATGATTATATTTTGATTCTTGTATAAGAACTTTGATTCAATGAGAAATTAGAAAGCAAATTTAATTCAAATTTAATTTTCTTAATAAAAGATGATTGAGAATTTTTTCTTGTTGAATTGGGAAAAATGAGAATACAAATTCAATCGAGCTGAGAACAAATAATAATATAATAATTGTGTAGTTATTTTTTTTCCAATGAATGATAGGAATTTTATAATGATATGATATGATTTAAGTATGACCACTTTCATGAATAATTATAATTAGTTTATCGCCAAAAGTAGTCAAAGCTTTTGAATTTTTATTTTTTTAAAAGTGGTTGGTGCACCACAGTAGATGTGTTATATTCTTCACATGTTTTAATTCTATTTATGTATTTTTGTTTTGCATTTTATTATTCATATTCTCGTGTATATATATTAAAACAAAAGAAAAATATTTTTAAAATTTATAAAATCAAATTATTAATTGATATGAATTTATCTATTTTTTTTAAATTGTGATATTAAGTTGACATAATTATAAATTATTTTTTTATAAAATCTTTTTAAATGAGTAATGTAACACAAAATTGCTTAAACACTTTTTCTATATTATTTATTATATATAAAACTAACTATTCAATTTTTAAAATATAATATATTTAATAACTAAGGATGCATAGGAATTGAGTTGAATCAATTTTGACTAGTTCAAATTTGGTTCATTTATTAAACAAGCCTAAAATTAGCCTAAAATTTAGATTTGAAATTGATTTGTTTATTAATTGAGTCAAGCTAAGCTGAACACAATTTGTATATTGTTCAAGAGGCTAATCAAGCTTTTGTCAAGCATAGATCTTTTTTTAATAATATTAAATTATAATTAAAATTTTTCACAAAGATAATGTTTTTTATATATTTTAATATATTACATAATATATATTTTTTAATTATTTATATATATTAAAATATATAATGTAATTTTAAATATTATTTTATAATGATAAATTGTAGAAATTGAAAAATATAAATAATTAAATTTAACATTGTGTTTCGTATAAATATAATTCTATAATTTTTATGATATTCATTTATATATCCACATTTTGTGTGTTTGGTATAAATAAAAATTTATTTGAAATTTTATTTTATTAAATTCTTGAAATTGGTTATAACTAAACTAAATTATATCAAATTTAATAGAATTTGCAAATGAATTCTAAAGTTGTAAATTGTTTTTCATTACGATAAAAACACTTTTCTTAAAATATTTTTCACTTTTTCTTTTTCTCTCTCCTTTTTCTTTTTTCTCTCTCTTTCTCCTCTTTTTCTTGTACTTTTTCATTTACAAATTTTTAAAAAATAAAACAATGATAGTCTTATAAAATAAAATATTTTATTGAATTCTACACTTAATTCAAATGCATAATTCATTTCATTTGAAATGAAGTCTATTTTTATTTTGTAGTATACTAAATATAGAAATTCATTTGCAGAAAATGAATTTTAAGTTAAAACTAAACCAAACGCTAAGTAAATAACATGTTCAGAAGTTTAAATGAGTTAAAAAAATCCATAAATAAATACTACTAATATAACTAAGAGTGTATTTAAGATAGCTAATAATTGATAAATAATAGCTGATAGCGGTTTGATATTAAATATTTGGTAAATTATGTCTAACTATTAATGTTAATTCATAAAATGACTTAATATTTTATATATTGAATAAAATAAAATAAATTAAAATAATAAAATAATATATTTTTCACATAAGCTCATTAAAGTATAATTTCAAAACTTACAATATTATAATTATTAATTTGTATTTATGAAATTTTAATAATTTTTTATTAATGTTAATCAATATATATGTCCATATATTTTTAATAATTAAAATATCCTATATAGTATTATTTATAAAACTTATATTATATAATGATTTAAAATAAAATTATTTTATATAAAAAATTAAAATATATGATTCATAGTTGGTAGTGGAATAATAAACATTAAAAATAATAATAGAGTAAGAATAATTCTCTTTTTTTATTATTACTATAGAGGTCCAAATTTTTTTAAAATAAAAGCTGATAAAAATCGTAGCTGATTGAAGTTGTATTTATTATCAACCGTTGTTTTATATAATTTATCAAACAAATATTTTTTAGTTGTTATGTGAGAAATCCATATTTATCAACCATATCAAATATCCTCCAAATTATTAAAGGAGCTTATTTTTTACTATGTAATTGAGTTATTAAATGAGTCCACTACAAGTTTAAATAACCAAGTTATTCTCGAATCTAAATGAGTTGAACGCATCACTATTTAGACTTGACTCATTTATTAAACTAGTTTGAAAATTCGAATTTATATTCTTTTAATTACAATATAGACAAGTTCAAACAAGCTCAACCCTAATGGTAAAGATTGATTATATTATTATAGTTGATTTGGTAATGAATGTGAAATACTAAAATTTTAAAAAAGCATAAAAAAAAGAAAGCATAACTAAATTCTTTTTTTTTGTTATAATATAAATTGATAAATTAAAAGTCATTCATCAATATTTTTTTGACGAACCTGAACCAAGAATCATAAATAATATATATTTTATATTGTATTTATGATACTTTTTTTTTTGGTTCCATTTCATGCAAACTAAGTATATTAATATTTTAATGTAAAAGTTTTAACTTTTAAAAGTTTACAAATAATTTTATTTTAGGGACTTTAGCTTAATTAAAACCCAAAGCCCTGCTCTGACTCAGCGAGTTTACAACCCTATGCATGAATGCTGATCGTTTTAGGCAACTAGTTGTTTATTGTGAACATTACAGCAGGATATATGATATTAACACGGTCATTTCTCATAAGGTCTTGCCTCATGTAAGGGCACTGTTCTGTCCTTGAACCAGTAGATGCGAGATGCCTATCCTCGATACCTTGAAAGAAATTTGGTTGATCTGTCATTGATTTCAAGTTCTTTCTCGATTCTTTGAAGGTCAATGAGATGAGAAACAACACTGCAAAAAACATATATATGAAGATGAAAGCAACTGAAACTTTATTAAGACATCTGAAAACCTACATCTACAGAACTTGCATTAGAAACAAAGAGCACCTTCACTTGGACTTATAATATGCTAGGCAATTAACCAATGCCCTAACCTAAGAAGCTAGATGAAAATGGACTGCTTTTTATGTGAGTGATTATTGATAATCAAAATTCTACAAGGAATGTGCGGATTTCCATCGGAGCAAGTTCAACTACTAGTGTTACAGGATCTACAGGTCCTCCCCTCGCCACTTTTGAATCTTTTCCAGAACCTTCTACTTTCCAAACTAGCCGTTTCCTCTCCATCTGAGCCCTTTCTTGGTTGGCAGATAAACTTGTCTCTGTTACTTTCTTTATCTGGTTGTCAAGGAAGAGTAAAGCATTCCATAAATAAGCATTCTCCCAGAAATTAAAAAGAAAAATAAATTTATTGTCCGGAGACCATTCTAATACCTTCTTGTGTGGGAACACCTTATTCAATTCTACACTGGACATAACTGACATATCCTTGTCTTCCCCAACCTTGCAATTAAAGTATCAAAAGAAACAAAGGATTTAGGACAAGGCTTAATCAGCAAGGGGGAAAAAATTGGCACAGTTAGAATAGACATGAAGTCAGAGCACATGAATCAAGAATCAGTCTAAAATCTTTAGGACAATTACTGCTGGAGTAACTAAAGAGTGCATTGCCATTTCATAGACAGTTTGCCTTCTTTGAATTGTCTTCCTTATAAGTTACCAAATTTTTCTTCAAACAAAATTTTTGTACAGAAGCAAAACAAAAACCAAACAAGATATTTTTAAAGCTCGTCAGCTGAACAAGACTACAGAGAGACCTACGAAAGAGAAAATGCAAACCTCATACAAATGAGCCAATCGAATCAAAACTTTTCCATCATCGAGTTCCTGCAAAATTACAGAAAAAGTAAACTCTTTAACTTGAAAATGCACAATCCATGCATTTACAACGCTCATCTTTAAAACAAACTAATGACCAACAATCAAAGAAACTTTTCCCCTTTTTTTGGATTGAAATTTCCTGTTGTTTCAATCAGAAAGTAAAGACTACTAAGCAAATTTCTTTTAAGAGTATATGGAAAATAGATTCTCAAAACCAAGAAAACTCTTTTCCTTTGCTAGATAACAAGAAGTTTTACAGTTGTCTTTAAAAATTCTTTTCCAAAGCAGTATGCCAAAATGATTTCCAAATCTAAAACAAGTTTAATGTTTCTGAGAAGTGAAACAGGGCAAGATAGGCATACACCTGAAGAGTTATTATTGCAATATTGTCTGGTAAAAAATAGGAGGGATCCATTGCAGAAAAGGTTGTAACATGAGAGTTTGTCCAGTTGTCTCCATCCTGAAAAAGGAGGATATGCATGAATGAGTTTCAAATAGACCACAAAGGAACAAGAATGCTTCATTGTCTTCCTTTCACCTGATCTGCAAAGGCTAAGAGAAATGGAGAATATATCTCCTGACCATATGATCGACGCCACTTAGCACCCTCACTTAGAGGATCTATTCTTAAATAATACTTCCCCACAATCTGTAAACATATGTTCATCAAGACCAATATCACAAAATAAGTACAATACAATTCAAACTAATGGCATCACTAAAATTTAAAAGCCATAATGAATCAGTATGTGCTTACAGTCAAGCCTGTGCATTTATCAAGAACACAAACTGTTTCATTCAGTGCCTCTCCAACTCCTCTAGAATCATCCTGAAGTAATCTCCTACAAGGGAGAAAGAAAACCTCATAATTAATATTCCCAGGCCATGTCGTATAATTTTCAAACACGAATCAAAATTATGAAAAAAACAAGAAAGCACAAGCAGCAGGAAAAAAATAAAAAGGAAAAGGACAAACCTGTGAAGCATTAGCTCCAATTGACCATCCTCAATACTCGATCCGCCAACAGATCTATCGACTAAGATAGAGAGTTCTGAACTATCATCTTTCATGTAAATACCAAGATTAATCTGAATTGAGAATCAATTCCAGGTATTAGGGGAGGAAGCTAAATTATTTGTTCTACAGCATAGGGCGCATAGGGCGTTATCCTCTATGACATGGCCTACATTCTTCTGGATCAAATTCCAGCAGCATGTCACAAATTCTCTATTAAGTTCAAGGGACTGAAGCTTATTTGATATTGAAAATTGAAATCAGTTCATTCAAGAAATATTCACGTTACAGAACCTTTTTTTTTTTTCCCATTTGTAAAAATTACACTACAGCTTAGTACGGTTGTTGAAATTGAAGAGCAAACATACAGGGTAATAGTTTCCTGCAACAGGTTGATTCACTTGGAGATCCCAGTCTTTCCTGTAGTCTCGAATCTGCAAATCAATAAATTTCTCTGATCACATACACAATAAAACAATTAAACA
The DNA here is from genome assembly GCA_949677035.1 of Omphalea diandra. NCBI lineage: Eukaryota > Viridiplantae > Streptophyta > Magnoliopsida > Malpighiales > Euphorbiaceae > Omphalea > Omphalea diandra. The sequence continues at coordinate 12,295 of CATIWR010590272.1, forward strand.
TTGCTAGCAACATGTACCAGATAAAGGAAGGAACATACCCTTTCGATGAAATCACGGCCACTTGAATCTGTATAGAATGTTTTGTTGTTTCTGAGAGTTGTTGTGATCTTTGTAACAACCTCTTTGCCAATTCCATCATCAATTGGTATCGGCCCAACCTAAAATTTGAACATTGTTCACAGAAAAAGTTCATGTATGAACCAATTGCTTTATAATGTTTACAGGGGGAACAGAAAGAACCACTTACAGCAAACTCAATTTCAGCATGTTCTTTCTCCTTGTACACTCTTGTTATCTGTTTATTGCATTCAAGGGTCAGTCAGATAGTATTCGAAAACATAATCTTTCAAAGCTGAGTATTTGAAATAGGAGATACAACAGACCAAGATTATGATTCTACATTTCTCCATCTTATGTAGCGCAGGAACTTGAGACCTTCTAATGTCAATGAGAAATTACAATCCTTTTTTTTTTAATCCTTATGCTATGAGAAACTACCTGATATATCCATGAATCAATTCTCTGGTGTATTTCATCCAATAAAGGTCCCCGCAATACAGTGAAAGCAACCTGAAATGTCCTTAATTGTTTGAAAGTGACTATGAGAAAGTTAATATTTCGTCAAGCACTTTTGACAGCATGATATGCACCTCTTTGGAGTTAATGGGATGACTACCATTTGGGCGAAAGATGTAAGCTCCAGAGGCCTTCAACAAGTTAAACAAACAGTAACTAATAGTGATATATACGCACACAAAAATAATGTACAGACCATAAAATGGTAACAGAAAGGAGAGGTGAAAAACTATGATACCAGAGGTTCTAGTGGAACGAACATACCTGTAAATCATTGCCTCCATCATCTCCAGCGTAATAGCTATATGATTGCTTCACAGATGCCTTGACCTTCAATTGTAGATTACAACATAGAAAACAAAAGCACACAAATGTTTAATTCTAGAAGTAGCAGTAACAGTAACAGAGAGTACCGTGTTCCTTAACATTGTAGAGTAAATAATTAGAGTTAATATGCTGTTTTGGAAATGCGCATGAAAGTTAGAACTAATTTTACATACCATGCTTCTGCTATTTATATACCGAGTAAGTTCTCCATTTCTCCCAGAATATACCAATTTTAAGTTCCCTGGTCCTATTTCAATTGCATCATTTTGAGCTGCTCGTGTCTTGTATACTCTTTGCCTCTTTGAAACAGCAGCTGTATTCAGAGTAGACAAATGAGAGAACATATGTTTTTTATAATGACAGTGATGATATTTACCATGAATTTAACACAGAGTTGGAGTTTCTAACTAGGATGAATATGCTAATTATAGACATTATGAGTTTCTAACTAGATGGATGTGCTGACTACGAATATGATAGGACTGTCATAACTCGCATGATATAGAGTACAAGAAATATAATATCTTAACTGATTCTTCTCTGTCACTCTTCCCTAGCTTGATAGTTTTTCAACCCGTAAATACACGCAATTCCATCAAACAAGAGGCCAAAGGTGTACTCTAAAATGGGATTTGAAATACACAACAGCCATGCTCACCTGCATGTTTGGTAGCCGAGGTGGAAATAATGTAAGTGCGGAAACCAAAAGGTGGAACAGATGCTGAAAATGCCAGCCAGCACTTGGGAGTCACATTGGGGGAGCTACCCAAATATGCTAAAGAATGGTAGTTTCTTATAGCAATTGAGGCGTCCAGCAGAGGCAAAAGTTGTGATTCAATTTCTTTTCCTTTAGAATCTTTGACATTAACATTTTCATTGATAACCTGTATGATGTCAAGGAGGGAAGGTAATGAGCACAGAAATTTAAAAAGCCACAAGATTAAGTGATCATCTATAAAGAAGAAAACATCATTGACTACATATAGACATACGTGCAAATACACAGACATAGTTTCATACATTCATAAATATGTGGCTGCATGAATCAGTATGCATTTTATTCATGAAAAATTGGGGCTTTAAAGGTGACGAAAAGTAACATGTTTACATGGCATCTTTCAAACTGTTAATCATACATTAATAACTAGAGACCATACAATGTTTAAGGAAAACCAAAAGGACTCACAGGGATTCTTATAACATTTTCCCTTTTCCACCCCAGAGAATTGTAGACAACAACCACCTGCAGAAGAGAATTTCGTCAAGGATGATCTATTCCACGTGGTTTGCATGCATAGACACATCCAAAACAAGATTTTAGTCAAATATTCTACTTACCAAGCGTTTTCCACCTGATAGATCGACTTCAGAGGCAGGACAATAACTTACATTCAGTAGAGGACACTGAAACAATGAAATGAAAGCACCCAGGGAAACAAAAAATAAGCATTTTTATTGATTATGCTTTCGGATAGAATATATTCATGTAATAATTAAAAAAAAATTATTGGCTAGGCTGGCAAGCGTTGTCCCAAAATCGCCGGCATCGTACGGAGAAGGAGAGGGAGAGGGAGGGGTCATTTCGGATTTGTTCTTTGGACTTCTTTTCAATATTTTTTTTTCTCTTGCTTGTAAATGGAGTCGCCAAAGCTTTCAACCTTTACGATCCTTTGATAGAATATATATTAGATAAAATATAATATAATATAATAAAAATAAATTTTAATTTAAATATTCTATCAAACATTATTTAAAAACATACACGTACAATTATTTGCCACGTTATCAATACACAGATCACCAATGTCAAGCCATGTTATTAATCCTTCCTGGAAAAATGCTTCACTCAGCATGCTCGTAACCATGTATTCTGCCATCTGATATGATTTGATGACTTTTGCCATGCAATATTTTTAAAATAAAATAAAATCAATCAATCAGATTAATAAAATTAAAAATTAATTAATTATTCAATTTGATTCGATATTAAAAATCGATCACTTAAAAAATTGATCAAAATAAAAAAATCAATTAAACTCAAGAAAATTATTTAAAATCAAATTTAAATCAAATTGATTTGATTTAAAATTATCTCATTTGTTAAAATTTTAAAAGATTATATTATTCTATTCAAAATTTAAATTTTAAAAAATAATTTTTATTATTTTATTATATTATATATTTTTTCTAAATTTTTAAAATATTATTTATATATTTTTAAAAATAAAAATATGTTCAACGAAATGAAATCGATTGAATTAACTGATTAAAAAATTGATTAAATAATTTATTCTATCTCCGAAGGCCAACCTTACACATATAGAAGCCTTAGACAAAAAAAAGTTTAGAGGCCTTTGAAGTAAGATTTTTTTTTTAAATACTCTTCACACAAAAAAAAAATAGAGTCCTCTTTTTGTAAAGAAAAAAGAAAAAAATAACGGACCTTTTTTATTAAAATTTTATTAAAAGAAAATTTTAATTCTTTTTTGATAATTTAAACATTTTTATTTAAATAAAATATTTATTTGAAATTAATTTTTTATAAAAATTTTTATTAATTAAGGCCTTAGGCCTAGGGTGGGCTTGGATCTCTACTCTAATTTTAAAAACGTTGCTGGCATGTAAGACTACGGTTGACATCACCACCTCAACTCATCTGCTATGTGGACTAAAATTTTCAAACGAAAGTACTAATGTGCCACGTCAGACAAGCGTCTGTTAAGTGTCCGTCACGTGACGTCGCTTTATGTCATATTGCCATCTCAACTGAAGAAAACCAAAGCTACTAACTAGCTAGCTCTGGCCATCCCTCGCCTCTATCGCAAATGGAGAATGGCTCCTAAACTACGACAACAACGAGGCGTGGCTCTGGAATCAAATCACAAAATGAGGCCCGCCACAACGCTGAGTCAGATTTGGCGTTAGCTATCGTCTCTTCTTAGGCGATCTGTCCGACCTCTTCCTCAACACTTTCTCCTCAGATCCTCCAACGCTACCGTCGTCGATCTTCGCGCCAATATATATATATATATCAGGGATATAACCATGTGTACACTTTCATTTTGTAGTCTAAGAATCTCTAAATTGACTTGGGTATAACGCGTTGTTAATATTAATATTTACCTGTTGAAACTTGTTGGTTGTATTTGTGCAACCAGTTTTTAATTTTGACTCTGCTATGCACGACAGAGATGCTCCAACTACCTTCTCAGCCTGTAAAAAAAACTTATCAAAAGATTTCAATTCCTGAGCTAAAGCATGATGATAATCTACCAAACAAGTCTAATTAAATTAACCTCTTTATATCCTATTGATATCCGTTTTGCATAATCATCAGCCACATGTTGTTTCTCTGTCCCAGTGACTGCATCATGATGTTGAGCAACTGCTAAAGCATCACCAAGAGAATCTGTATTTGCTCCTCCCTTACTCCTTCCTTTTAAATACTCTAATTGTCTTGCTGCCTGTTTTTATTCAAGCCATCATCTATAAAAGCATCTCCATCTATTCAAAAATTCGGCCAAGATCTGATTTCATAACAGAAGTCTTACCAAATAGAAGCCACTCATTGTTCTGACATAGCCTTTAATGGCAGGCCTACTCGTAAAATATCCAGTCCAATATGCATTTACGTCGTCTGCATATCTGAGAATTTCAGCATGGAAATTTTAATAGCTTATACTAGAAAGATTCCAAAGAGGAGTGACGAAATGTCACCAACTATGATTCCAAATTTGGCTCTTACGGAAAGTAGTCATCAGTCTTGAGTGGCCATGATTCTTGTGCTGCATATTTTGCATCAGTGTATATTGATGGTGTTGAGTAGAAGGCATTCACACGCCCATCCTGAAAGCATCCCAATCCAGCACTAACATTAATATTGCAAATTACAGAATAATAGAAGACAAATATTCGTCAAAAGAAAACTGCGGGTAATTTATTTCAATAGTTGCTAAATTATAATTAAAATTCTAATGTGGTCACCAAAAATTGATTTGTTCAATTTGATCATTAAACTTTAATTTTATTCTATTGTGATTTATTGACTTTTTTTTATATTTTTTATTTCATTGTTAAATTATTTTGAATTTTTATTTACAAAAAAATTTTGAATTTTTATTTTTATGAGTTATAATAACAAATCCAAAGCTTAGAAGCAATTTAGAGCCAAAAAATTAGCTAATAAACCACAATAAGATAAAAATTAAAATTTAGTATTTCAATTCATCAAAATTAATTTTTTAGTGACCATAATAAAATTTAGTCATAAGTCAATGACCATGAGTTTTAATGACCCAAAAAATGCAAAAGATCTTTGAGCAAATTGGAACCAATGTACCAAAGAAAACTCAAATGAATAAGGTCGCCTCGGCAATAAATAAGAAAAGATTTTATAAAAAAAGCTTAATCAACCGTCAAAATGTCACATTAAGAACTCTCAACATAGTTGACACGCAAGTGTGCATTTTCCACCTGAGGAACTATTGCATAAAATCGTGGAATGCTCATGCATAACCATAATCTAATAGAATACTAACTTGATTCACATAATGAATGAACTTGTCCATCTGCTTAAACCACGACCGAGCATACTGGTACTTAAAATCCGTCCCCATAGTCCACATGATATGATTTGTCCGAGTTATGTTTGCCTGGAAAAGAAAGAGATCAGGATAAAAAGCAGCCATAATCTGCCTTGACCTGCTTCATCTCTTTCCTTGAGATATCCCTCAACACGACCTCATTCTTTAGCTTGCAAAGCAAACCAAAACTTTCTAGTATAAATAGCATCAAACTAAATGAAATGGAAATCTCACGAAAGATTAATTTAATTTTGATGATAGCTCGCATCCGATAAGCACCCTCAAGGATGTGGTAACAAAAATTTGAAAAGAAAGCAAGTAAATTAATATCTTCATCTTACTTGAGACATTGCAGCAACCACGAAATCATTCACACGATCAGGGACATTATAGTCAAATAAATTGATGTTGTCCTTCAAGCAATAGAAAAATATGCATCAAATATACTTAGCCCATCCACAAATATTCATGCAATATACCAGAAATGCGAGACCGATAATTTACCTGGAGAATAGGAGAGTCATCATCAACTTCAAAGTAGAAATCGTCGCTTGGAGGCTCATAATTCTTAGGGAATGCACCTGCAAATATCTAAAAGAAAGAAACTGGGTAAGTGAATGACAATGTATAATCGAGAACACAAATTAGATTGGATCTCAAATTAAAAGTTAAATGGAATCACAAATAGACCAAACAAGACAATCCTTTTCTTTAACGGTTTCATTTAAACAGGTTTAATTGCATTATTAACAAAATATCAAATACTCACCTGTGCAGATGCACCTAGACTTCTAGAGCCCTGCCAGACAACCTCAAGGCTCTTCTTGTCCTTCCTTTTATCTCTGTCTTGATAGTCAATTCGTGCGAAAAAAATAGAGTCAAATCCAACCTGAGCCAGAAATAGATAAACAAATTACTAGATGACGCGTGTGAAAGTGAAACTGAAAATTGGGCTTCTATTTATTAATTAACTTCCAGATTATGTAATCTAAAATCTAATCATTTCAAAAAAAGAATTTCACTACATGGTCAGCTGCTGAACTATTCCAAATATATTTAGGTTGGCGAGCTTGACAACAAGATTTGCACCGTAACCATACCTCTGCTCCCAATAGATAAGCCTGCACGGCAGAATGTCCAAAAGGATCAATTTGCCAACCAATTCTTGGCGTCACATTGAATATTTCTTTGATAAATCGATGCCCTAAAGTTGTTTGATCAATCATATCAATGTAATGTGTAGTCGCCTCATCATGCATGCACATGCCCCCATTTCTGCAAACCAAAAATTGGAAAACACAAGCCAAATGGAAAATATCAAAAACTTTCCAACAATATGTTTCCAATATCTAGCAGTAAGCATAATAAATTGACCTCAATTTTCATTTTCACAAACCAAAGTGCCATGAATTTAGCAAAATATGTGTTTAAGTGCGTTCATAAGCACATTAAAATCAAGTGTAATACATTAACTCTAGTTGACCCGAGCTAACAAGTTTTTTTACTATAATCTGAACTTCCTCGCTCTGTTCTCCCCACCAACGTTGGAAAAATGCCTGCATCATGTCGGCAGAAGGTACTGTCATGCATTTGCTTATTTGGTATTTGAAGAAAAAGAAATCTTAACTTTGTTCTTTCTGAAATTGAATGCTTTAAAATTTGCAAACTAATTTAGTGTAATTGGAAACCTGTTCAACATAGATGAACTTGCGATTTTTATCAGCAAGCAATGCTGGCACTATAGAGTCCAGTACATTTTGCACACAGGCTCCCTGTACAGCATTGGTCATAGATATCAGATGACATAAACTTAATTAAGATTAAAATGAAATTCTGAAATTCCAAATAGAAGGAAAGAAAGGCAAGACCTGAATAGAATTGTTAGATCCAACATAATATTGATCCACAGTCTTTAACCAGCCAACATCATCGTGCGTGTGAGGCACCAAGTGAACATTGATCTTCCCAGGAACAATGCTCGACGTCGTATTGTAGGCTATATACTTGGATTCTACGCATAAAATGCTTACAAGGATGACAAAGAAACGAACTTGAATTGTCATTCTGATAGTTTCTGATGACTGATCAAAGTAAGCTGGATACTAATATAATGGCAAGAAGCGGGAAAACCAAGAAATAATCCGAAAATCTGAAATTTCTTCTGTCCGTTGGCGGTTGTTCAATAACGAATAAGAGGAATCTTGCAGGTTAAAAAAGAACAAAATATCACATTCAAAAGGAAATGAGAGGAGCTAGGAAGCTAGCCGATGAAGTGATCTTCAGCTACGGTTTGTGGACAGCTAATAATGGAAGAATCTTCAATTTATAATTAAAAGAACAGAATAAGAAATGGGTTACTTCGGAAGTATCTGTTTAATAATTGCAGTCTGCCCGGCTTGTTCAGTTCAAACAAAAACTGCCAAGTTTTGTCATCGAATTTTGACTCGAAGCATGACCTGACCAACCGATCTTATCTTCTCTGCTTCAGAATCGGTCATTCCACCTCACTCAATTACTGATTCGCTAAACAATAAAAATACGTTAAATACACTAATAAATAAAATGATAATATGATTCTCATTTTCTTTTTTATATTCTTTTAATTTATTTTAAATTTTAAAAATTAAAATATCTTTTTAAAAAAACCTTATTACTTAAACTGATCTATTTATTTATAAAGCATAACGTTATTAGATATAGGGATAATTATAAAAAATTTATTAATATTTAAATTTTATTTTTTAATATATTAAATAAGAATATTAAGATTTTAAAATATAATTTTAAAAACAGAATTTTATTCTCATTTCTAAGTATAACTAAATATAAGTTTGTTTCTACATTAAAAAAATAATTTTTTTTATATTTTATATTTTCATTTATTTTAAAATTTTAAAAATAAAATTTCATTATTTAAATTAATTTGTTTATTTATTTGTAAAAATAAAATTATTATAAATAATTATAAAATTTTATTAATATTTAAATTTTATTTATTTATATTAAAATTATAAAATATCATTTTAAGAATAAAATTTTATTTTTCATTTTCTAGCCACATGTCAGTGAAGGTTAATTTCGCTTAAAACGCACCGCTGCGCACTACAACAGAGGACCCCATTAACCATGAATTACAGCAGCCCGAAGATCCTTAATACAGTCTTAATTTAATTTACTAATTAATTAAATTCACGTGGGACCCACGAGAGTCGAGTGTAATACTTACCTTATTCGGTATCCACATGTCCACGAGATGATAAACATATCGCAACTTTACCGAGCAACTACGTCTACTGTATCTATCCCGTATACATCCATTGCTTGCAGGCCGGAGGGAGAAAAAATTTGAAGATTGCGTATACGACGTCGTCTCTATTCACTCCTACTACGTTTCCCTCCACAAGCCCGAGACTCTCTCCGCTTATGCCTAAACAAAAAAAACCGCCAGAACCGTAACGGTATCCGTCATTCCGCCACTCACCACGGCCTACGCGACGGACCTCTCCATTCGACAGCACAACTCTCGCGGTGATAGGCGGAGGCTCCGTGGCAGCTTTAGCCGCCGCGCTCTCGCTAACAGACCCCGAGCGTCGGCGCAGTCTGCAGGCGGAGGAGGTCGGAGGCGGCGCGACAAGGAGGTGGCGAAAGAGTACTTCAATACTCAGGGTTCCAGCGGTGGAAGAAGATTTTTGGGGAGATGGATGGTGTTAATCGAGTGCAGCGCGACATTAGGTGGGGCCATTCGAAGACGGTGGAAAATGCGTTGAAGATGTTGAAAGACGAAGGGCCGTTAGAAGGAGTTACTGTTTGTGACTTCGGGTGTGGGACCGGGTGTCTCGGGATTCCCCTGGCAAAAGAAGGGCACTTGTTTCTGCCAGCGACATTTCTGCTTCAATGGTCGCCGAGGCTGAGAAACAGTTAATTTGGCTTAATTACATAAACAATTATCCCTGAACTACTAGTAAGAGTTAAAGAAAGCTTATCGTTTATTACTCAATTTAGCTTCTGTTTGAATTTATGTTCACAGTCCTAAAAACGACTTTACTACCACTAAACCAACTACTCATTAGTTAACCTGGGTTATTTGTTATGTTAAATTGAATTTAGTGGAATTTTTTGTGATTATTTGTGTGTATATATTTAGGGATCTTATGAGAATATATTATTATTCATCTATATTGATTCTTGCAAATGTTGTGCAGGCAAAGGAGCAGCTACAATCTCTAGGGGACAATGGAGCACCTGTGTTGCCTAAATTTGAATTGAAGGATCTCGAGAGCTTGGATGGGAAGTATGACACGGTAGTATGCCTAGATGTTTTGATACATTACCCTCAGAGTAAGGCAGATGGGATGATTGCTCATCTTGCATCACTGGCAGAGAAGCGATTGATTTTGAGTTTTGCGCCCAAGACATTTTACTACAATCTATTAAAGAGAGTAAGCGAGTTGTTTTCGGGGCCTTCGAATGCAATAAGGGCTTATCTACATGCAGAGGCTGATGTGGAGAGAGCATTGAAGAAGGTTGGTTGGAGGATTAGAAAGAGAGGCCTCATTACTATACAATTTTACTTTGCGAGACTCGTTGAAGCAGTTCCTGCATAAGAGGGAAGGGAGGTTAGGCGTAAATTTTTTTCTTTACTATCCACGTTGCTAGATATTGTTAGGAATTTGGTTATTATTCTGTAAAATCCTGAATTTTCCCTATGTTTTGTCATCTTATGCTTGTATGTTATGTATCATTTTAGTGTATGGTAGATGGCCTTGCATCTGACGTCCGAAGTTTCTTGGCAAAGTTTTGTGGGTCATCTTTAACTGAGTGTCCTTGTTATCAATTCATGACAAGAAGTTGCTGCTTTAAGAAAGCTATCGGTCCTTTTTTTCTCTCTGCTGCTTTAAGAAAGCTATCAATCCTTTTTCTTTGCAATATGTTTTTTTTATCATATTTTTGTTTCAAGCATAAGATATCTAGCTAAAGATTACTTTTATCAAGTAGAGCAGGAAAAAAATTATTTCTCACGCATATCATATAGGTTATTTCTATGAAGCAAAAACTGAAAGCATGTCCAATTTGCTTCAGCTGGTTCATAATGTTCAACAATACAAGACGCCTCGTAAAAATCTGTATTTTCAGAGTTGACTATAACTTTTCGGCAATTCTGGTCAGAGCATCTGTGAGTTTATGGAGCACCCCAACTAATCTATCATTTTGCTCTTTCCTTTCACGCCTATCCAATTCGAAATTTATGTTCTGAGCTTCTAGTTCAGCACTTAGCATGTTGTTGTTCCTCTCTAAAACTTTGATTAATCGATCGGAAAGATTGGTGTTCTCACATTTATTTGATGATAACCGCCTCCTTTTCCATCCACTCTGTGATGTAGATCCCATCCATGTAGTAGAACCTGGATTCTTTTCTTTGATCGTGCCTGCATGAGAGTAGAACATAGGTTCCTCTTGTTTTGTGCCATTTGTTTCTGACTAAGAGTAAAAAGGAGTCAAAGAGTTGGATGATTTTGAACGTGGACTTGAAAATATTATATATGCTATTATGAAGCAAACGTTGCATAAAATATAACATGATTGTGGGCAAATTTATTAAATTGGCAACTATGAAGTATTGAGGGTGCCAATATTGGAAACGATCTAGAGAAGAGTCAGGAGGAAGCCTGTTTCTTTCAATGTCAATGCCTCTTAAACAATGGAAGTAAGTAGGACTTGATATGAAAACTTTTACAAATCTTTTACTGATGAAAATGAAAGTCATTGAAATCTGTGTAGAGAATCTGAAGATAATTTTAACATCATGCCATGGTAATTGATTTTTGCAGTGCTCCAAGTCTCTTTTATTACATAATGATGAGCAACTAATGCATTGAATTAATGCTGCCCTTATAAGAATTCTTATGAATTCTTAGAACTCATCGGAATGCAATGCATATCATCTAAGAGAAAATGCTTAAATATAAACTATGAACTTCTTTTACTAGCAACATCCACGATGTTTTTTCCATGTAAATATTGTGCTGGTACATGTAATATTATCACACAGGACTTGTAAGAATTATTTATATGTGTAGCATTATTTTACTTATCTAAATTTTTGAGTAATTGGCATTGCCAGCTGCTTTTCGCACCAGTTGATAGGACATGCCTTGGAATTTATTTGCACGCAGCGGAATGCTACTCTAATAGGTTTGTTTTTTAGGCCTCAAGAAAATGCTACAAGTCGCTGGAATAAAAATTAGATGGTTTAGATCACCCCAGAATCCAATAGGTCTCACTACTTATCAGGGAAAAAATGGTGAAGTTAGTTGCCAGAAGATAGGGCAAATTTCACATAGCTAAATTAGCACTTTGGAGCAGAATCAAAAGCCAGAAAATGTAGATTATGAATCAATAAAATTTTCTCTTGATCAGATAAGAATGAAGAAGATGGGGAAACTAAAGCTTGGTAGTTTGTTACCTGATATAGGCTGTGTCCTCCTAGGATACTTGGTTCCAACAGTTTCTTTCCGAGAGCTCCAATGAATTTCATCCTGCCCTGATTGTTGAAAATCTGAAAACAAAGCATCCACTGTAGCATGCCGACCACTGTCAAAAACTGGCTCAGCATCTTCCTCTTCTCCTGCTGCTGCTGCTGCTGCTGGCACCTCATCACCGTCAGTGTTATTCATCTCTGTCTTTACTGGAACAAACGTCAATGGAATTGCTTCAGGAGCCAATGGCCTTCCATTCAAGATATAATAGATTTCCCTGTCAAAGAAAGTAGGCAGCTTCCTTTCTTTCCTTAGTTCATTCCTCATCTTCCAGTATGTTTCACCCTCATCTATCTTCAGAGACTCCCAAGTTTTGATTTTCTTAAAATCACCAAGCAGATTACTCCATCTTTTCCGGCATTGCACTGGTCCTCGGTTCACACCATGCTGTTTACAATACGATGAGATAAAATCCCACTTAGGTTCAATTTGATGTGCTGAATTGGATCTACGATTCCTGTCAACTAGGTTCTCTGCAACCTTCTTTCCTTCGATGAGCAGAAAAGTTTCTTCCTTAGTCCAACGAGGATGCCTTGTGGCTTTAAACCCATAATCAGTAACATCCACTACTTGTTCTTGAATTTTATTAGGTAGTATAGTCAACTGTTGCGTGTTAATTGAATCTGGTGCCATCACAATGTGCTTCAATTTCCACAATTTGACAGCCGGTCATACTAAAAGCGTTTGCTCAACTTCAGAGTCTGGAAATATAACGTGGGGGGGCAGATATTTGGTACCCTTGTATAAATGCTGAGTGGAACCTGTAACATCAAATTAACTTTCTACTAAAAATAAAACTTCACCTGCCCCGTAAATAATTAAATTTGCTTAAATAGGTGTTCCACCACTGCTAGAGAGTTAGTATACGACACAGACATAGTCCATAGTCCTAAGGTCAGCATAATCCCGTCTTAACGGCATAAGTAAATAAATGTCTAAACAGAGAGATCACTTTCTGTTTTGGCTTGCAATATAAAGGCCATGCCAACTGTATTGAGCAATTCCTGCTAGTGTTGCTGAAGGAGAGTTCAAGTTATACAAAGTAAACATATCTTGATATCTTTATGAACATCTTTATTGTGGGCAGATTTGCCAACCTGTTGCTTGCCACTTGCTAAGATATGGTATGCGTTGTCTTTGAGGTTTTATTGCTCTATACTATATAGGTTTGGGGTGTTCATTGTAGGTCTGAATGCAATAATTTTCAGTCCGTTACTTCGGATTTGCCAGGATTACTTCCACTTGCGCCATATGCTATAGCTAGTAAAGTTCCTTCTTGAAAACCCAAATTTGGAAACAAAAAATCCTAACCAAACTTAATAAATTCTAATTGAAGAAGAAGAATAAAAACTGCTACTTCCATGAAAGCACCACAAGTATCTAATTATGCTCCGAACAGTGTTTCCTTATTAACGGTGGGCGACATGGTTTTGTTCTCTTTAATTTACATGCAGAAAAAGTCCGTTTGTTGTTGAACCGCATCGTGTAAAATTATAAACACGTGCCATGCCCAGGTTTCTAGAACAGAAACTTTTTAAGCATCCCACCTGTAATGGGCGCCCATAAGATAAAAATGATAAGTGGGCCGGACTAGTTGACCAAAACGGTGTAGAATCCATGCGTTTAATCACACGACAACCAAACGGCCTCTTCCCGCGCAATTCCCTCTTTTCTACGATGGACAGACGAGAAACCCTAGATTAAAAATGGAAAGAGGACATCGGAGGGATGTGGAGAGAGAAGACGACGATTCCGTCAGCGAGGTTCTACGAGATCGATTTAGGCTTTCCACCATCTCCATAGCCGAAGCAGAAGGTTCAATTTCTTCACCTAACATTCTTTTCCTATTTTGTCAAATTTATTGGTAATGGATGGAGTTCTTTTGTTTTCCTGTCCGATCTTATAAGTTGGAAATCGTTCTTTTTGAGCAGCGAAGAAACTTGGAATGGATGTATCTGAACCAATTATTGCTTGCATTGCCAATTTGGCCTTCAAATATACAGGTGAATTCTAGAGCTGAGCTTCTTAGCTTACTTTTTCATTATTTTTATGTCTCATATTGATCTGTTACTTGAATTTCTTTCCAAATAATTTTATGATAATTTCCTACCACATATGAATGTTTTGTCTGCTCGTTTCGCCATTTTTCAACCTCAAAATGTCAATTTTTGAGTGAATTTTAGCCATCTTAATTTAATTTAGATGGACTTCGCTTATTCCTTGAAGTTCCCTAATGTTATAGCTGCACTGGCATTTTAACCTCGCTGAAAATTTGAAGATTAAGAAATGTCATATAGATATGCATTTTAAGAACATAGTTCCTTTGAAGGTTTAGGTGTTTGTCAATTGTACTATCGATGTTTCTCAAAGTGTTGATTAAGGTAGTAAAAGAAATATTTTTTCCTGAAAATCAGAACAACTGGCGAAGGATCTTGAGCTTTTTGCACAGCATGCTGGTCGTAAATCTGTGAACATGGAAGATGTCATACTTTGTGGTAAGTTTTATTGCATTGATTTTTGCTGACCATTAATCTAAGTAACACCATAGCATAGAGTTGATTTATTGTTTGATTGGTTACACCATCTATGGATCTTTCCATGTTCTTGAGTCTAAATTCGTCTGCAATTGTTATGATGATGATAATAATGAAAAAAAGAATTGTGCAAGAGGTATAGAGGGAGAGATTTGATTTCCGAGCAAACCCATTGTTTCTTTCAATTCAATTTTTGGTTTTGTTTATTGAAAGAGATGTGGGGAGAGGCAAATGAAAAATTCCTCTTTCCCCCACTTTAACATTGAGAGAAAGCAGCATAATTTGATTCGCTGAGATATGCTGATTCTTTGGTTGCAGCTCATAGGAACGAACATCTAGCTGCCTCATTGAGGTCCTTCTCCAATGATCTGAAGGTGAAAAAACCTCAGTCTGAGAAAAAAAGAAAGAAAATGTCAGAAAAGGAAGACAAAGCTTCTATTAGTGCTGTACATATTCCTGATATTTAAAAACAGCACATGGCATCTCATTTTCGAGAAATTTTGCTAATGCCTATTCTTTTATCATACCTAGACATAATGTTTCAATTATACTTTCCAATACTCTTATCTGTCTATTTTTGGTCGTGAGCTTTCTGTTAACCTATTGGTTTTACCCTTTAGAAGATCCACTTACAGAAGACTGCAGGTATAAGCATCTGCTGCAGTTCATTTCAAGACTGCAGGTATAGGCGTCTGCTGCAGCTCACATCTTTGGCTTTATCCCTGCCAAAATCATTAGACCAGAATCCTGATTTCTTTTCCATACCTGGAGTTTACCATGTTATTCATTGATCAATCTTCTTACACATTGATATCTGGCATGTTGGTTTCCAATTTTCTGTTGATAGGAGACTACGAGGAATTACTTTGAGTTTTGAAGCCTTTAGAAATGTAAATTTTTCTTGCTTAATGATACTTGTAATTTTCTCTCTAAATGTCAAGAAAAATAAAAACCTAATGTCTAGCAAGCTATGAATGTCAAGTTGTTCTGTTTCAATGTTTGATAGAGTTTGCCAATAATCAAGCTAACTGCATGACCTCAAATGCCAGAAATTAGTTTCTTCATCTGAAGATTGAATAAGGAATTCACCAGAGCTGTACCACATCTTTTTACTAATTGCATCATTTATGCCCGTTGCCCAGTTTCTACTTCGGGCTCATCCTACGAATGAAGGGGAAACTGATAGCCTTTTGTAAATATTTACTTTTAGCCTCTAATAAATTGTATATTTTACTGACTTTATGAACGTGCATCATTGTGAAGCTATGAGGGGATTACGGCAATTTGTAGGATAATTTTTCTGTAACTAAATCATTTAATTCTATTGTTGTGCTAATGTGTTACTGTTTTTAAAGTGAACCAAGTTTAACCATCATAAAGTACCCTCTTGATTTTATCATGAAATGTATTTTTACCCTGACAGACACTCAAGGATAGCATGATTTACTGCTGCTATCTCTTGGCAATGCCAATGACTCGACTCTTTTCGTGTTACTTGACTTGTGAGCTGAGCTCTGATAAATGTGGATCTGTAGAATTCCTGTTCGGTTAATCTGTGAAATTCTCTCATGTTTATTTTACTTTTCAATGAACTCCAATGACAAAACGCTGAAAATCATTTACTGCTCGTTTTTGAACCGCGCCTCAGTCCAAACAAAACAAAAATCTCGAAACTAGAGAAGATTAAATATTATTGTGTTGGAAGTAGAACAGTGAAGAAACTGGCAGAATCTCAAAGCCAGAAGTAGCAGAGGAGAAATAAAAATAGTCCGGCACAGAAGTGGAGAAAGAAGTTTTTACCCATCCATCCAATTTCCATTCCCTTTGCCACTGTCACAATTTATAAACGCGCCTAAGGTGGTTGGTGATGGTGAATGATACCTTCTTTTGGTCGGTATTTTGAAAACCCAATTGATGGGAGGATGGATTGGCTGATTTAATCAAATACTATTTGATTATAAATGTGATTCAAATTTCTTTTTTTATTTTTTTACCTAATTATTAAATTTATATTTTTCACCGTTTTTCTCTTAAAAAATGTAGAGAAGGTTTTTATGATTTTGATTAACTATGAATTAATCATTTAAAATATGATAATTATATATTTTTTCATGAAATTAGATTATAATTTTGTTGGCAAGGCTTTAGTTATCTTATTTTTACTGGTGTGATAGAACATTGCAGGGATTTCATGGCCAAGCAATTTATAGATCTTCAATTTTCGTCATTTAGTTTATAGTTTTTTTTTTTAAGGAATACTTGGTTCCTAATTTTATCATTTTCAATCAACGAAAGAGAAGAGTTTTCTTTTTCACTTTTGATTTTTTATTTTGTGAGATTATCATATTTATTGTATTCATTTTTTTAATATGATTTTTTTTTATTCACCTTGTGTATCACATTCATATGTCAATTGATAAAATTAGGTTTAAAAGATTCAAATCATTGCTAAAAGTTAAATTAACCAATTAGGAGGTCAAATTCAAATTATTATATATTTTTATACATATTTTCAATGTAGAATTTTGACTCTTAGTGCTCTTTACACTTTGAATTTTCAATTAATCACTTGAAATTGAATTCCTTCATCTAACATTGAAATTAGATTGAACGCATCGGCAACACTAAATCGAACTGCTCAGACAAGACATCCAAACGAATATTAGGTGAAATAAATTGAATTAGACTAGACAAACATTGGATGAAATAAATTGAACAAGTCAAATCTATTCTGATACTATATTAATATTATATTAGAAATTTAATTGAAATGACAGAGGTGAGTTGAATTGAGATACTATACTAAAAATTTAATAAAAGGGTAAAAGTGAATTAAAATGGGATACCATATTAGAAGTGAGTTGAATTGGGATATCATATTATAAATTTAATTGAAATGGTAGAGATGAGTTGAAATTGAAGTGGGATAACATGTTAGACTTGAGTATTTGCGATGTTATATTAGAAATTTAATTGAAATAGTAGAGATTAAGCCAATAAATGAATTGGATTAAATAAATTTAGATCAACCATTATTGAAAAGTTAAAATTAAGTAATCAGGTGATCAAATTTTAACTATTATATACCCTTCTAGTTTTCTATATATTCTCAATGTGGATTTTGATTCCTAATAGATTAAAATAACTATTAACTCATTTATCAATAACATTAATAGAGATAATCATGTATCTCGACTCATCAAATATCCAACTGGATCCATTTATTTAAACGAGTCGGGTTTTATGTTTAAAATTTGAATCAAGTACTAAAATCTATGAATTCAAATTGAACTTAATTTCATTAAATATAATATATATTTTATTTTTTGTATAATTTAAATTTTTTGATTTATTTATATACATTATATCAATAAATTAAACAAAAAAATATGATTTTATATTGATATATATATATATATATATATATATATATATATATATATATATATATACACACTTAGAAAAATTATTTCAAAAAGTAAAAAATTTGATTTAAAAAATTCTCAATGGATATAAGCAAGCAAATATATTTGGTGAACAAATTCGATTACAACTCATTTATATTCCTTTATAAATTTAATGGGCTAGTTTAAATAAAAAATTTAAAACTCAATTGATAAATGAATGAACATAAATTCATATGAATTCATCTCATTAAGATTCATGAATATGTTTACATAATATTCATAAATATATTCGTGTTGGAGATCATTTAAAACTCATTTATGTTTACTTATATGTGATAAAAGTTTATTAATCAACTAACTTTAAGTTCTAAAAATTAATAATTATTACCAAACACAAAATAAAATTATAATTTATATTTATATTTATAATATTATAAATAAATAAATATAGTAACTTGTTAAAGAGGGGAAAAAAAAAAGGAATGTGAAGAACTTTATCCTATGATGTTTAAAAATAGTTTGAGAAGAAGTCATTTTTTTGCATAAAAAATGAAATGTCTTTCCTTTTATTCAACCAAGTTATTTTTTGTATAAAAAATGAAATATCTTTCCTTTTTATTTCATCCAATGCTGGTTAAAATCATTCAGGCATGTCTACAAAATTAAAATTATAAATATTGCTTGATAACATTACTTATATATTAATTAATATGACCGATAATAAATCATAATTTTTTTCAAATAAGTGAGTTAAACATTTATTAATAGATGAATTTGGTTAAAAAAACTTATTAAGATTGATCAAATTCAAACTTGAATATAGAATATAAAATTTTGGTTAAAACTCAATTTGAATTCAAGTTCGAGCATATAATATTGAGTAAATTTGAATGATAAAAAAATTAAACTAAAGTTAGTTGATTACATCCCTAAAATATATATATATTTTTTAGACCAACGAGATTCACACTATGTTTGGAAAGTTTTTGGAAGAAACGAAAATAAAATGAAAAATAAATTTTTTATTTATTTATTTTTTCTCATTTATTTTTGGGTAAAGAAAATAGAAATAAAAGAAAGAAAATTATTATCTTATATATTTACTATTTCACCTTTTTATTTAAGAAAATAGGGTGATTTTAAGTAAAAAAGTATTGACAGAATTATAAATGTATAATAAACACTAAAAAATTGTTTTTAATTTTTATATTTTCTCTCCATTTTGAAAAGAAAATAAAAAAATAAAATAAATATAAATTTTTTCTATTTTCAAATGGTAAAAAATTATAACCATCTCTTATTTTTTTTATTTTTGTTCTACTTTCTTTCTTATGTTCACTCATCCAAACATAGTGTGGGAGTTTCATGAAACCCGATCTGGCTGTGTACCCATTTATTATTATGCATCTCTTTGTTGTTCCTTTGAGCAGTCAGTCCTTACACACACACATTACATCATAATCAAAGGAACCACAGTTGAGTTATTGTCTGGTTCGCATCTTGGGCCCCATCCTACTTCATCACTATCACATGGCTAATCGTACTTTATATCTTTCATACGCGTCCCTCACCTTATCTAATGGACGTGCGCGCGTGGGGTTAAAATCGCATACAAAAGCGATACCCTGTTTGGGAATGGATCAACTAAGAATGGCCCAGCCCATTAAATTACACGAATGACCTTAAGCTTATGAACATAGCTTAACATGGCCTTAAGCTTTACTTGTTCAAATTTAAAGGATACAATTTTATGAGTTGGTGATATATTTTTAATATAACTTTATAAAATATTATAAATAAATACAAATTAAATAATAATTGTCATAATTAAATGATTCATTATCTTACTTGGTAAACTCAGTTTATATTATTAAAAAAATTAAAAAACTCTTGTTTCACTAAAAAAAGAAATTTACTTGTGATTTCCTATCTATGAAAAACAAAGGTAATTAATATAAATATATTATTATATGTGTTTGAGTAATTATGCGCTATATTGATATATAAATATATTATTATTATTATTATTAAAATAAAAAATAATTTAGAAATAAAACATTAATTATCTTTACAAATTTAAATAAAATTTTAATGATTTAAAACTTTACTTATTTATAATATAATATTCTTAATAAAATAAAATCTATGAAGATCCACTGTATACAAAAAGAAATAATGTTTTATAAAAAAATCATTCAGATTTTTTAATTATTTTTTATTTTCATAAGAATTATAAATTTTTTATTTTAATATAAATAACATATAGATACATCAATCTATTATAGTACACCATATAGTGCTTTATTTATAACGTAATGTATATATGCCAACATTTTAAACTCAATTCGGTCCTCATTTTGAATGAGGCATGGAGTTATAAATTAAAGTTAACTTAGATTTAAATCGATATCAAAATAAAATATATTTTAATTAATAATTTAATATTATATATTATATTAAATAATAATCATACAACTTATTTCGTTTATCAAATGTTTTTATTAATTATTGATTGTTTGTTGTTGATTGCTAATTATTGATATTAAGTATTTTGATAAAATTATTATTACCAGTTGATGTTTATACATATAATTATTAATATAAATATAAAATTTAAATAAATAAAACTTAATAATATATTTATCTTTGAATTTATAAAATAGATATATTGATGAAAAGTTTCAAAAAAATAAATTTTTTTAAATTAAAACTGTCTGTTAAATATCTTATAGCTATTAAGTTCTATTTTGTTGCAATTAATATATTAACTTAATACTTATTTTAATATTTTATAAATTAAAACATAAAAAAAAATCTCAAAAAAGAAAAAATAATTTTTATCTTTAGCCAAATCTGATCTGATGGCATTCTTTTGGTAATTGGTGACGTACGTGTTACGATTTCTAGCTTTCGCGTTGTCTCTCTCCTCCTTCGAACCCTTTATACACACCTAACCTAACGTGAATTTATCTTCCTTGTTTGTTTCTATGATTTTAAGTTCAAGATTTTAATCACATAGGACCAAATTTGTGGTCTATATTTTATGATTATTCATCCAATTTTATTTCTTTTTACTGTTTTTGTTGTTTTCTCTAATTCATATCTATATGATGTAAATAATTTTTGTGTAATTCCCAAGTTTGTACAAAAGGAATTTAAATTGAAAATATGCTAATTGAGATTTCAAATTATTATCCTAAATTGCCTCTTTTTAAGCAATGCTGCACAATCCATTATTTTTCTGTACTATCTCATCCCATGTGATGTGTTGCAAAAACTAAAAAATGAGAATAATATATTGTAAAAAAATTATACAATATGTTTCGGTTATTTACATTCAATTGAGACTTTTTTTTACTCTTCTAAGGAGTATAAATAAATGTAACTGTTAATATAATATATTTGCATTATCATTAGTGTAGGTTTATTTAATAAATATATTTTTAAGAAATTTGAGCTCCAATTAAATTTTATTTTGCAAAATTGAATTTGATTAAGTTCAATTAAAAAATTTTAAAAAATCTTGACTGATCTCAAAATTTAAATTGACTCTATTCAGTTTAATTATTTTCGCAAATCAATACAAATATAAAAAGTAAAATGATAAAGCATTATAAAGTATTAGTTTCGACTGTAATTGAAATTTATAATTTGATATTCTTTTAATTTTGAAAATATCTTTAATATTATTGATTTTTGGTTGGACCATGAATGATAGTCCGTCTTCCGTGCCTTTTAAAGAATAAAGCCTTTTTTCGACCAAAAAAAAAAAAAGAATAAAGCCTTCGCCACTAATTAAGTGACGCGTGGTCAAAGTCAATTTTAAAAATGTCGAAATATTGTGCTTAGTTCGCTTCATAAATAATGCCCATTTGCCATGTCGTTTTCATGCAATACAACCAGGTCGTAGATCTAACGGTCACGAGGCCACCATTACCACGTGAACCTTTCCCCCTCTAACCGCCTTTCCTTCTTCTTTTCTCTCTCTCTGTCTTTCGCTTTCATAACAACCGTCCGATTTGCCGGAAGTTTGTCAGAAGTTGCGTTCCAGACCCTTTCGCCTCTGGCTCATGTGCCTATATACAAACAATGCGTTTTTTTAACTTTGTATCCTTCTTATGTACAGCCGCTGGCGCTTCAATCTTTCAAATTCTCTCTCTCTTTATATATATATAGTTTATTCTTTCCAAAAATATAATGAATGTTTAGTATTGCTGGAAGATGATGAGACACTAATCAATTCATAAAAATATTTATTAAAAGTTAAAAATAATAGTTGATAATTGATTGTTCTGTTTATCAATTGCTGCCAAAATTTTTTGTACTTAAAATTATTCTTAATCTTAGTTATTAATAATTAATATAAAACAAATATCCCTTTAATTTTTTTAAACTTCTTTTATTTGAATAATATGTGTGATCAAATTGCTCATAATTTAATTATTAAGATTTTATAGATATAGCTTGATATATAATTAAAATTATATTTTTATTTTAAATGGGATAAATATATTATTTTATTATATTTTTAATTTAATTTATGTGATTAAAAATGTAAAATATAAATTAACTATATATTTTTATTAGTCACTTTATAAATTAACGACAACTACACATAATTTATTAAATATTTAAAGGTGTGTGGTGCAGTTTAATCATGCAATAAATAAAAATTTTTCATTTAATATCTAAGAAATTGTTATTCAATAAATTATATAAAATAGTCATTGGTAATGGATACAACTGCAATCAGTTATAGTTTTCATTATCTCATATTTAGATTTTTTTTCTGAATCTTTGCAGTTATAACTAAAAAAAAAAAGTCAATTGTCCTAATTCAATTATTATTTTTAATTTTATATCATTTAACAACCAACTATGAATTACAATGGTTTAATTACTTATATAAAATAATTTATTTTAAGTTATTATATATAATTTTTTTAAAAAAATTATATGTAGGAATATATTAATTATTAAAAATTTATTAGTTAATATTAACAATAAATAATTATTAATATTTTACACACATAAATTAATAATTATAACATTCTAATTTTTTTTAAGGATATAACATTCTAAATTTTGACATTATACTATACGAGAATAAGTTAAAAATATTTTTATTTTATTTTAATCTTATTTAATTCAATATATAAATGTTAACAATATACTTTAATTAGTCATTTTATAAATAAATAACAACTATTATATATAATTTACAAATATTTAATATCAAACTATTATTGACTATTAGCTATTAGCACTAATTATCAGTTATCAATTATATCCGTCAATTATCTCAAAAAGACTTTAATATTTATCACTTATTAGTTACTAGATATACTCAAAAGTTATCTCAAGCATGTCTTGGATGAAATTTAATAATGTTGATTTTTATTCTTATTTAAAAAATAAAATAAAAACAAAAAATTACATTCATTATTTTGAAATTTTATTTTTCATTTTTAGAAACAAAAAATCAAATATTAATGAATCTAGTTCAATATTGGAAACTTTGATAAAATTTTAACTGTTCAATTAAACATTATCAAACTTGCAAATATATATATATATATACACACCGATACACACATAACTTTTTTTATATAAATTGAGTAATTATATATAATTATATTAATAAAATTGAAATTTAAGAAAAATAATTCAATTAATTGATTGGTGATCGAAAGTAAATGGCAAGTTAAAGTTTGTTCATTCTCCAAAAATTCACATATCGATAGCAACAATACTGTTTTATAAGGCGATTAAGTTGTTAAGAGTTGTGATAATTAGGTTGGTGTTATGAATTGTCAGGCACATGCTCAAGGCGCAGGAGAAGGAACCAATCCAATTCCATCTAATTTAATTTTAGGTACCTTCAAAAATTAATTAAGAAAAAGAAAATGTCCCCATGTGACAACGCAAGACACCTGGCAGATCCATAATCCTATCTCTTTATCCAATATATTTTACTTTGTTATATATATATAATATATATATATCCGCTCTTAGTGGGGCTTTATGATATGATATTATCGAGAATCAACAAAGACCAAAAAGGCGTATGAGGATTTCTTTTAGCAAATCATATTACTTAATACAATCAATAATAACGATGATTAATCTTTGCAAAAAAAAAAAAAAAGAACAATAATAACGATGATTATTCTTTACCAAAAAAATAACGATGATTATTTGCAGATTTCATGCGAATGAGTCATCGGGTGCCTTTATTTTTTTCAAGATCGTTATCAGATTGATTGATTAGATTAATAAAATTAAAATTAATTGATGATTTAATTTAATTAGATATTTAAAAATAATTAATTAAAAAAATTTATCAAATTTTAAAATAATCGAAATTAGTGAATCGACTCAAATTGATTTAATCTAAACTATATTGTTTTATAAAAAAACTTAAAAATTTGAATGATTACACTATTTTTACTTAAAATTTAAATGTTTATGTTTGTTACTATTTTTCATATTATATTTTTCATGTTAAAAAAATAATATATTATTTAATTAATTTAATTAAATCAATTAATATACTTTTTTTTTATAAGAACTTAAAAGTTGCGATAATTGAATATAAAAAAAATTCAAAAACTTTTAACAATTACACCATTTTTCATAATTTTTGCAATCTTTGTCCACTTAAACCATATTTGACTTTGCTTAATCGCTAATTGAGTATTAGATCTTTTAATGAGAATTTTAAGAGTGAAAAAATTATTTTGAAGTGTATCCAATTTTGCTTTAAAAAAAATAACTATTAAAATAATTTAATAAATTAACTAAATGACTTTTATAAATAGTCAATCAATCATTCAGAGTACCAAATTTCATAAATGCATGTGAACTCAATAACTTTAACTTATTCTACATTGTCAAGTAAGAGACTGTTTGTTAAGTAAGCATTTGAAATTAAGAGTTTGAAAAGTTTATTTATTCTGTTGGAAAAAAAAGGTAAGAGTTTGAAATTGCTATTCAATGAAAAGTTTCAAATGATTGATGACATTCTATGTATCTTCAAATAGAAATAAAGAGTGAAAAGGATCACAATCTCACTTAAGAGAGCAAATGCTTCAAAATAGAGGCAACGTCGATAGGTTAACCAACACTTTAACATCACTAAAGTGAACAAATTTATAATGCACATAGCACAATTAACATTTGATATTTGATATCCTTTTATTCAACCAGTTTGAGTATTATTAGATTAAATTTTCATACGAATCAAAATGAAATCGTCTAAATAATATTAAAATTAATTATAATTATATAACGATACGATGCATTTGAATAAATTTTTGTTTCAACTCATATAAATTATTACATAGATATATACGACAATAAATAGTACTAATTTAAATACTCAATATATAAAATGCAACTAAATTAATAGATTTACAAATTGTGAAGGCAAATATAAAATATTGCCACAGGGAGGGATGGTTGAAACCTAAAATTAAACTGCTATTAATATTAACAATCATATTAGAAAAATAGCAGTAAATATATGATATCACAAACCCCAAAAAGAAGAAAAAGAAAAAGCGAGTCTCAGCTTTTTCCTTAAAGACAAAAGAAATGATTGCAGAGTGTCTCAGACGCACAGTATCATAGCCCCTTGAGAAGGGGTTCCTTAATCAGTTTGCTGAAAACTTTAACCAATAAGAGAAAAACACGTGTATGTTTTAAATACAAGTACCGCGAATAAATGCTTTTCTAATCCTTTACGCAGTGACCAGCATTCAAATTTTGTTGTGGTAGATACTGAAAACGACTCGGTCTGGCCTCGGCTTTAACGGCTAACGGCTTCATATTCTTTTTGAGCAAATAAAACGACAGCGTCATATGATTGGTTGCTTATGAGGTGGCGATTGGATAGATTGACACGTTAGGTCATTAATCTTTGATGCACATTGCATTGCAAAAACGGCCAAATGAAATCCCTATTTGGATTCATTATCTGTCCTCGCCATTTCCCAACAACATTTCTTATTATTTACAATAATAACTAATTCCATAATAATGTTTTTTTTTGGTATTGTCTGGAATTAATAGTCATATCTTCTTTCTTTAAGAGTATATTTAGTAAAAAAATAACATGAAAATAAAAATTTCGCTCAAATTGATATTTGATATTTTATTTATTTTAAATATTTAATAATAAAATTTTAAAAATATTAGAATGACTCATTATTTTTGAAATTTTATCGTCTAACTTTAATTTTTTTTCCTGTAAACTATATATACGAGTATTTTATGAATATTTTAATTTTATTTTTTATACATTGAAATATATCAAACAATAAAATTTTAAGAAATATGATTTCATTTTTTATTTCTTAATATAATCAAATATGTCAAATGTATAACTTATGCATATAATAATTTCTAAATAAAAAATTGTAAAAGTAAAGGCTCCGTTGCAGAAATATCTATCGGACTATTGACTTTGATGGTCAAAATATTTTTGGATGAAAAAATGGCTCATACGCGGATCACGTGGCTTGCCCTTTTTTTTTTTTTTTTCTCTCTCTCTCTCTCTCCAACTTCAACTTTTTTTTTTTTTTTGCTTTTTCCAATTTTGTCACTCTCCTAAAAAAAAAAAACAATTACAGACTTGCAACTTAATCTCATTCTCCAAACTTATTCAGTATCAAGTTGTTCTCCAAAACCTCACTAAACTGCCTTTGATCCCTACTTTCTTATTTGCCAATATTAATATAGCGTCATGTGTTTTAAAATCTATATGTATGTATGAGACAATAATGAGCAGGAGTAGACATTGGATTTAACCCCTAAGGCGCATTGATGACGAACACGTGTTCCTTGCTAAATTAATTATCGTAAATGCTTTAGCAATGGATTTTTGTTGATCTAGTGATGACTTTTATCTTTAGCGACAAACAATTTCATCGCTAAATTAGGGCTAAGAGTTCATCTATCAACCTCAACAGAAAATTCATCAATAATTATTTTTTTAAAAATACAAATTTTATTGTTAATTTACCACTAAATTTTTTTCTTTTAAAAATATCGTTTTATTTAAATTAATTATCATTTTATTTTTATATTAGAATCCAATTTATTTTTTTATCAATAATAATAATAATAAATAAGCAAGAATAGTGACACTAATAAAAATTATAAAAATGCAAAATGTAAGAGAAATAGAGAAAAATAAAGAGAGGAAAATAAAAAAATATTAATAGGGAAAAAAATAAAAAATAATAAAGATAATTTTTTCTCATTTACAACTGATATGAGATTTCAAATGATCGATTTATTTTTTAATTTTCATGAAAGAGATACATCATATCCATACAATTAAGAACATATTAAAAAATCGTGATAATTTTATAAAGATATACTATTTTATATAATTTATACATACCTTTTATCGTTGATATGAAATCTTAAAAGATTATTTATGCTCTTAAAAATAAATAGAAATATATATGCTCTTCGGAGCATATAACAAGAATTGACGTGCTACCGAGAAATTATTGGAACTTAAAAATAATAATTAAATGATGATAACTTTGGGGTGTGAATTGTTAACTTCTACAGAGAAATGTCGGCCAGCGATTGAAATGTGGTTTTTAGCATTGAAATCTTAAATAAACAAGGGGTGAGTAAAATTGAGCATAGATTGAAAAATTAATCAAATTGAATTATTTTAATTTTTTCAGTTCACTTTTTACATAAATTTGATACTGTTTAATTTTTTAAAATTTTTCAATAAATTTAGTTCAATTCAATTTTTTTATAAAAAAAATATTGATTTAATAGAATCAAACTAAAGTAATTTTAAAGTAAATTAAAATAATTTAACTGAATATTAAATCAAAATAAATTGATTCAAACCTATTTAAATTTATTATTTATATTAAAATATAGAAATACATTAAAAATTTTATATCTGTATTAGTATGCAAACTAATTTATATGATAAAAACTAATTTTAAATTAAATCAAAATAATTTAAATTTTTATTAAATTAAAATAAAATAGTTGAAACCTATTTAAATTCATTACTTATCTTAAGAACGCATAAAAATTGGTTAAAAAATTATTATTATATTAAAAAGTATTATAAAAACTATTATTTATATTGAAAATTTATTTTTTAAAAAATGATTTTAACAAACTGAATTATAATTGAATCGAATTAAAACATTTCAATTCAATTTGATACTTATACTTGATTCATTTTAGTTTCATTTAATTTTTTTAAATTCAATTTTTTAAATTTTTTTATTTGATTGGTTTAATTCAATTTGAATCAATTGACACACCTACAAATAAACACGTATGCATATAGACAATTTATAAAAATGTGATAATTTTTAATAAAAATTATTATCATATTGGTATGAAAGTGATACTATCAAATTATTATGCTGTTAATTGTTTTATATGTATAACAATGTGATAATTTTATATATTATCATGTTTTATGTGTTTTAAAATTTTATGATAAATGAAAATATAATCAAAACATTAATGTTTATAACATTTCTACGTTACTTAAGATAAATTTATTTATTTATATATTTTTTCTTAAATTAATAAAACTTTATTAATTGGATGACTTATGTTTCCTTTTGTTATCGTTCTTAAATATTAGAGCATAAATTTCTTTGAGAATTATTTTTTTATTTTCTTTCTTTCTTATTTGAGCTGCTCTTCACTTACATATAATAAATTTTTGTTTATATTAATTGTATATTATTATTTTTTTTAAAAATGATAGCATTAGATTAAAAAATAATTATAAAATTCAAACTTTACAAAAGAAATAATTGGAGGAAGAAAGAAATATATCTAAAGAAATAATCGGAGGGAGAAAGAAAAATACATACAATTAAGTACCATAAATATAATACTGTATAATCATATAGTTTAAGCAAAAGAACAGTGTAAGTTTTCATATTTTCTTAACTCATTAATCTTATTATTTTTTTCTTTAATAAAGAAAATTAATGATAAATATAATTTTCTTTCTTAATCTTTTTTTTTTATGGATCACAAAAACATTAGTTAAAAAATAGGATGAGTTAATGAAAATTATATATTAATTATATTATATTATTTTTTAATTAAATAAATTAATCTAATGTATTTAAGAATTCTATTAGATTTAGGAATTTAAAAAATATTTAGTTAACCTCATCCATATTTTATTTATATTATTTTATTAATAAAATAAATAAAAAATTAAATAAATAAAAAATAAAAAAATTCCAACAAAAAAATAACATATATGCATATTTATAATATAATTCTATTAGGTAAAAAAAAAAAAAGGAAGAAAAGATTGGGCATATGGGTTGTTAAATGTCATGAATGGTGCCAGCGAGAATGGGTTTTATGTCCACACAAAGTGATAAAGAACAAAAAAAAGTATATTGTCCACAATAATATTTTATAATGAATAAAGTAGAGAAATATAATGAAGGGTTTTATTCCTAGAGTTGAGACAAGAGGGAGGATCTTAATGCCCTTATTCTTTGTATTAAATTGTTCTGCCTCTTAAGTTTGCTCTCAAATCCATAAACATTTCGTACACGAAACTCATTTTCGACAATTTTCAGAAACTTCCACAAGCAATTAGGCCGATCCATGACCACCATGTTAAATCAATTCATTTATTTATTTTTTGTTGCTTAAATTGAAAAAAAATTATTGATTTAGTTATTTTAAAAAATCAATTAATTGATTGGAAAAATAAAAAAAATTCTAATTGTTTCTCACAAAGAGTGGAAGGAAGGAAGTCCTCCATTGGAGGACTGTTATAAGTTATACCATTTTAGGCATTTCTTGAAATTCTTA
Organism: Omphalea diandra; assembly: GCA_949677035.1. Taxonomy (NCBI): domain Eukaryota; kingdom Viridiplantae; phylum Streptophyta; class Magnoliopsida; order Malpighiales; family Euphorbiaceae; genus Omphalea; species Omphalea diandra. The sequence goes on from CATIWR010590272.1 coordinate 42,108, forward strand.
CTCAGATTTTTCATGTTTGTTTGTTGTTTGGATTGGTTATGCTCACGTCTTTTAAGTGGTTAGAAGTTGGCATACTTTATAGTAAATAAAAAAGAAATTAGGCCCATGGAGCCGATAACCGTTCCTCAGCTGTATGATTAGTTGGCTAGCCAAACAGGTCACACAATAAAATAACGGCGTTACGGTAACCGGATCCTTCCTCCGCATTAAACGCATTCGAGTTTCAAGGGAAAGGTGTCCGTTTCCGTTTATCCACAATATCTATTATCTATCTATCCAACCACGCGCGCGTTTCTTTTCTGTTTTGTCTTCTTGTTTTCAAACTCAACTAACATTAACATAACTTATTACCATAACACCGCACCACACCAGCCCACACCTTTCTCTATCTATCTCTCTCCCTCTCTTTCTTTCTCTCTCTACATATTCAGCGAGTCGCCGGCGAGGAAAATCTCGCCGGAAATTCGCGCTCTCATCGCCTGAATCTCCGCACCTGCTCACTATTTCCAGCTCTGATTCAAAATTATCCCGCCGACAAAGAGGGTATAAAAGTGACTTCTGGTTCTTTTTTTTTTAGATAATATTATTATGATTAGATAGAAGGAAATAAGAAGAAGGGGGCAAAATATTATCTTCTTGTTGTGAGCAAATATTATTATTAGGTTGCAATGCAGGGGAAAAAGAGGTTGTATTAGGCCACATATGCGGAGTTCCCTTGCTTTATTTTCTTCTTGCTGCTTTTATGCCTTTTATTTCCTCTCTCTCTCCTTGATTGCTCCTGTTTGATTGCCATTTTTTTCCAATTTCCCTCTTTTACTGTCTGAATCGCGTAATTTTGCTCAATTTTGGTGGCAGATAGAACCAATTTTGGGGATTTTTGATTTTTCCAGAGGTGCGTTTCTCTTCTGGACTAGTTAGGTCAAATGGTTTGAAATTACATTTTTTTTAACTTAATTTTGAGATCAATTCGGTTTATAGTTCTGTTTTACTGTAATATATTTTATATCGGCGACCGGATTGGCAATTCGGTGAATTTAGTCGTGTAGTATTTTTGAGGCGTTTAATTATGTTCGGAGATGCTAAGTTGGAATTTTTTTTTTTTTTGAAAAGGCGTTTTTTTCCCCGTTTGGTCTTTTAATTTTCTGGAAATGGAAAATCTACTTCAACTGAGTCTTAAACATATCCGGCCGATGCTTATTATTATTTTTTTTTCCTTGGTAAGGAACTAGGGAATTAGTAATAATTCTATTTTTTTGTTTTTTCCATTTTTTTTCTTAGCAAACAAACGGGGGCGTTTGAGTTCGGTCGTTGGTAGGTGAACTATTGGCTCTCATTTTCATAATTCTAACCTGATCTATGGGCCTTTTAAGTTGTTAAAGGCACACGTTTCATTTTGGCATGTAACCCCCTTTTAGGTTTGCAATTTAACTACAAAGTTCCTACCTTTATTGCGACCAGGAATCACAATTTTTGGGTCTATGCTTTCTTTAATTAAATGACTGTTGTCCTATTTTCTCAAGATTATATTTTTCTTGTATCGGATTGCTGAAAGCATCTTTTTTTCCACTGTTCTAGTCTTTTATGTGTAGAAATTCTGTTCAGCTCCTGAATATCCCTATGTGAAGGTATTGACCTTTGAGTCCTTCACAGAAGAAGACCAATGAACAATGGACTGAGCCAGCAATTTTGATAATAAGGAGCTTTCTGTTAGAGTTTCTGAATTTCTTGGTGTCTAAATCCTCATCATGCCGTTTGAGATTATGGATCAAAGGAGTGGAACTGCATCGTCCCACTTTTTTGAGGACGTCCGGATAACTTCTGAGGTACTTGAACTTGGGCAATTTTTTTGGTTGAAATTTGTTGTTCACGACTTGTTTCTTGGCTCTTTTTTTTTTTTTAAATCCATGCTTATAGATAGCATAGCATAGTCTCTGCGTCCCATTGGATTATTCTCTCTGTCATTACACCTCAAATAAGTTCTCATCCTTATTTGTGGGTTTAAGTAATTGGTTTAGCACCTTCTATTGGGCAGAGGCAAATGGGGTTTGGGAAGCCGCATTCAGTGCCTGATCACCAACGTGAGTGCTTCAGTTATTTAATTTTCTGAACTGATTCGATCTTCCAACTGGTCATGTTTAAATGCATTCAATGATTGAAATTACTTCTGGATAGTGTGGGCCCTAGCTATGTCTAAAGTTGGACATTTTAGATGCGAAAGTCAAGTCACCCAAAACTGCTAATGTCTGAAATGGATGGAATTTATCATATGTACCAAGATTATACATATTTATTGCGTAAATCATTTAACCCTTTGAGTTTAACGATTGAGCATCTGAAGTAGTTACTCCATAAGTGTCACTGGCATATTAAAGCGTAATTAAAAGCTCAGAGTTATTGGTCTGTAGTTAAACATCTTAGTGCCATTTGTGTTCATATTTTTTAGATGAATCTTCCAGGTTGTTTTCATATGCTGTCTTAACATTCTGAGGATGTGATTATTCATAAATGGTTGCTTTTTCATTAAAATTTTAATAATTCTGATCATTGTATAGATGTTGTCCTTCAGTAGGTGCGGGTGGAATGTTACCAATTTCTAACAGCAAGTTGGTTGCTTCATCACCTTTGGAAAAACTTTCACCAGGCGTTGCACTGTCAGTAGATGGTATGCAACTGCCGGAGTCGATTTTAGCCATGGATCAAAAGGAACAGATTTCTGTTGGCGAAGGAAGTGCCAGCATGTTGAAGACTTCATGGAACTCTATGGACCATCATACAAAATCACGGTCAACTTTATCTGTGCAGCCTGCATCTTATAGTTTGGGGGGTAATAGGGCTGGTATTAATGGAAGTCAATGGGAAAGCAGCCTGTTCTCAAGCTCATTTTCAGAAGTATTTAGTGGAAAGTGTAAGCTCAATTGTGCTCTGATACTCTTCAGTGTCATATATTGTCATGAAGAGCCTTATTTATTACTCAGTTGATTTACCGTTATGACATAGATTTCTACATATCTATAAACTGGATCCAACAAGTTCTTCTTAAGCCCTTTTAGGTGGATTTTTTCATATTTATTTTCTGTTATGGTTCACTCCTCTTCTCTTTCAAGTTTTATTTTTTCCACTTGCTATTGCTTATTGCCTTATGTTTGATAATTATTTCAGTTGTATTTGCAGTGAGATTATTAGAGAATGGCGTTCAATCACATCAACCTGCCAAACTTGTTACTTCACCTCACGAGGAAGATGAACCTTTTGAATCTCTTGAAGAACTTGAGGCTCAGACTATTGGAAATCTCCTTCCTGCCGAAGATGATCTGTTTTCTGGAGTGGCTGATGAGGTGGGTGGTAATGCTCATGCCAATAGTGGGGATGATTTGGAAGATTTTGACTTGTTTATCACTGGTGGAGGCATGGAATTAGAAGGGGATGATCATCTGAACACAGGGCACAGAAATTCTGATTTTGTTGGGGGAGTTAATAACGGTCAAGGGAGTTTTAATGGATCTAGTGTTGGTGAACATCCTTATGGCGAACATCCTTCTAGAACGCTTTTTGTCAGAAACATCAATAGTAATGTTGAAGATTCTGAACTAAAGGCTCTTTTTGAGGTGCATTTGATTAAATATTTTGTTTGGCATTCATGTGATCAAGTCAATCCACTTTATCTTGCACGTTAATGTTTTCATTTTGTTATGTCAGCAATATGGGGATATCCGCACACTCTATACAGCCTGCAAGCATCGTGGTTTTGTTATGATCTCTTACTATGACATTAGGGCTGCTCGAAATGCAATGAGATCTCTTCAGAATAAACCACTGAGGCGTAGGAAACTTGACATTCATTACTCGATTCCAAAGGTGCATGGCTTCTTCAATTGTTCTTCTCTTGTGAACATCATCTTTGTTGTTGTCGTTCCTGCAGCTACTTTCATTTAATTTAACTGAAGATCTGCTTTTGCATGTTTCCTCTGGCACCGTCTTTGTTTTTTTGGCATGCCAATATATATCAGGATAATCCATCTGAGAAAGATATTAACCAGGGCACTCTGGTGATTTTCAACCTTGATTCTTCTGTATCAACTGAGGAGCTTCACAACATATTTGGAGTTTATGGAGAAATTAAAGAAGTAATTTGTGAACTAAACATCATTTTGCTTCATCTTTACAATGTACAAAAGGTACACTTGACTTATGCAGTTACTATTTGTGGGTTGTAGATACGTGAAACGCCACACAAGCGTCATCACAAATTCATAGAGTACTATGATATTAGAGCTGCAGAAGCTGCCCTTTCTGCCTTAAACAGGAGTGACATTGCAGGGAAGCAAATCAAGCTTGAACCAAGCCGACCTGGGGGCACAAGACGGTATTGTCATTCTGTACTTGATAATATTTAACTCAATTGCCTTTTGCCGAATTAATATTGCTTCTGATGGGGTTCATGGATCTCAGATTTTCCATCTAAACTTGAAAAAAGAGAAAAATTGCGTTATTTCGTAGATTTTGTTTCGTTTGGCGTTGTTGCTTCTGCGTTTCTTATGCTATAAACTTCTATTGTTGGTATGAATTGGCTGCTTGATTCTGGCCTGCTTCATTATGCTACTAGAACAGTTCAGGTGGTTTTCCCACCCCCAAATTTTGTTTTACTTCTGCAATTACTGGCCATTAATTGTTCCTTTTCTTTTTTAACAGTTTGATGGCATTAATTGTTCTTTTTTTTTTAACAGTTTCATGGCAAAGCCTGAGCAGGAGCAAGATGAACTCAATCTTGGTCAAACCCCTTTTGATGACTTACCTTCTGGACGATTGGGTATTTCATTCTGTTAAAAAATTTGTGTATGTTAAATGAGTTTGATATATTTTTTTCGCTAACATGTTTTCTTCCTCATACTCTGTTTTTCACAGCAGCATTTTCCCCTGGAGTAATTGCATCTAACTGCATAGATAATGGATCAACCCAAGTTTTACCTTCTGGAATACAGTCACCTGTGGTTTCATTTATTGATTCTCATCGTAGTTCTAGTGTTCCAAATAACTTACCCTCTCCCGTGTCAGTGGCGTCTGTCAACAAACAATTTGGCACTCATGAATCTAACCTTTCCATGGATGAAATGATGTTTAGTAACCAGTGCATTCCAAGTTTTCACCCTCATTCCTTGCCAGAGTATCATGACAGTGTGGCCAATGGTATTCCATATACATCTGCAAGTTGTATTCAAGTCATGGCTCCTATTGTTGGTTCCAAAGTGACAGAAGGAATCAACAACAGGCATGTTCAAGGAGTAGGCTCAAATGGGCGCCTGATGGAACTTAATGGAGGGGGTAAGTTCCGATGATTATTATTTGCTAGGTTCCATTTCATGGTATTTTTTTCTTACATTTGCATGAGGAGAGAGACTGAGGAGACTAGCTTAACAATATAAGAGTAGAATTTGAGGTTTAAATTTTGGAATGTGTCAGATGCATTGAGATATACAAACCTTCTGAGGTATCCTTATTAAATCATGCTTTCCTGATAATTGGTGTAGATGAATCATACAGGATGCCTATACCCAATTCTTAAGCTAATTCTTTTTCCAGATCGAGATGTTTGGTTCCTGGAAACAAAGCCTAGTTTCTCTCCTTGTTGTAAATAGGAGAATTTTATGAGTGATGGTCCATTGATGTTCCTTTAGTTAGCATTTATATTTTCACAGTGAATACTTCAGAAACTTTACAATTGCCTTGTATATCAATTCGCTCTTGTGAGCTTGTGATATTCAACGTTTGAACTGAATTTCTTTTCCATTGGAAAGTTGATTCAGTTTACCTTTGTTATAGGAGTTAGTTGATTTAGTTGATGCCCTCATTTTCAAATTTATTCATCTTTTTGATAATTTTCTTCTTGAATAAAAATCTCTATGTAGTTTTTGGATCTTCTGGAAATGGAAATGGCACTCTACCTGGGCATCATTACATATGGAACAATTTGAGCTCAGCTCAGGAATATCCTTCAAACCGTATGATTTGGTCAAATTCACCATCGTTTTCCAACGGTGTACATGCTCATCACCTTCCACATATGCCTGGCTTTCCTAGAGCACCTCCGGTTATGCTCAACACAGTACCTGCACATCATCACATTGGATCTGCACCAGCTGTCAATCCTTCTCTGTGGGATAGGCGACATGGCTATTCCGGGGAGTCTCCCGAAGCTTGTAGCTTCCATTTGGGTTCTCTTGGGAGGGTGGGTTTTCCTGGGAGCTCTCCACCACATCCTATGGAAATTGCTTCCCACAACATATTCTCTCATGTTGGTGGAAATTGTATGGATGTAACCAAAAATGCAGGAATACGCACTGCTCAGCCAATGTGCCACATTTTCCCCGGAAGGAACCCAATGATATCTATGCCAACCTCTTTTGATTCTCCAAATGAACGTGTGAGAAATATCTCGCACCGCAGAATGGAATCAAATTCCAGTCATTCAGATAAGAAACAATATGAACTTGATATTGATCGCATATTGCGTGGCGAAGATAGTCGAACCACATTGATGATAAAGAATATTCCAAACAAGTAAGTATAAATCTTATTATATCTTTTAATTTGTCTCTCATAAAAGCCTTTCCAAAGTATGGTCTGGTCTAACTGGTATTTTCTTGTTTCTTGAAATCATTGAGATTTTGCTTTTTGGATAAATAAAAAGGGGAACAATAAAGATCTAATTGCAAAAAGAATGACTTTTGGTCCTGGTCATGTAGTTTATGTTTTCTGCTTTTGATATTTCATCATCAATGGCCATCCACTTGAATCACTTTGATTTATTGCAATTTTATGAAATACAAAACTGGGGTGAAGTTTATCGCATTCCATAATTTGCTTGTAGTTGTCTCTTATCAAACTTGAAAGTGCTTAGAGTCATTTGATATGCATTTCCTTTTCGTCTTTACTCTTTGCTGATTCGTCTTTTCGTTTTCTTCCCAGATACACTTCTAAAATGTTATTGGCTGCAATTGATGAACACTGTCGAGGAACATATGACTTTATATACCTCCCAATTGATTTCAAGGCAAGTAAACGTTATGGGGAAAAGGCGTCGCATTCTAAGCATATCCACATACATAAACATGTAAATAAAGCTTTTTTTTTCTTCTTAGTTTCTTATTTGTAGTGCTGATTCAAATTTATATTATGGTTTAACAGAACAAATGCAATGTGGGCTATGCATTCATCAACATGATTGATCCTCAACAGATAATTCCTTTCCACAAGGTTTGATGCAGGCTTTGATGAACTTATAGTAGCTTATTTAATTCTTCCTATGATATAAATCCCCCATCCCTCCTCTTCCCTCTCTCTCAAGACAACCTCAGTTTTTTGGATAAAGAAAGTTTAAGCTAACAGTGTTGGCAAACATATCTTTTTAGGCATTCAATGGAAAAAAATGGGAGAAGTTCAACAGTGAAAAGGTAGCATCTCTTGCATATGCGCGCATTCAGGGGAAATCTGCTTTGATTGCCCATTTTCAGAACTCAAGTTTAATGAATGAGGATAAACGCTGCCGCCCTATACTTTTCCACACTGATGGTCCAAATGCTGGTGATCCGGTATGATATTTATGACCAGCAACT